>SNQJ01S0047118.1:18759-36665 GCA_010110895.2 Picea sitchensis | reverse complement strand
TCCTTTTGGTGAGTTCATATCAGGCTGGTAATGACTGGTTGTTATGGAATCTTCATGTTCTTCTTTAGCTTTTGGGTTCATGGAGTTTCTTCTGGATTCCATGCTCTAGAGATTCCACTTCTTCCATTCATCATCGTTTCACAAATCTGGATGGTCAACCAGGAATACTTTTAAGGCTTCTCTTTGAAAGGTCTTCTTCTGCGGTTGAGCTGAACACGTACTGTCTTTCTATGAATGCTACCATGGATATATATTTTCATCATCTTCAATCGATCACAGGATTATCTCTCTCCTAATCCTTGCTTCATGTAAGAGTGTATATAATCTGCTCCCTTCGGCTGGCTTCTGTCTCCGTCCTTGTTGTCTTCTACAATATAGAGTCCACGCTTCCATCTGCAACCTTATTGTCTTCTGCAATATATAATAGAGTCCACGCTTCCATCTGCAACCTTATTGTCTTCTGCCATATATAATAGAGTCCACGCTTCCATCTGCAACCTTATTGTCTTCTGCAATATATAGTTGGCTTTCTTTGTTTTAACAGAGTCCATGCTTCCGTCTTAGTTGTCGTCATAAGTCTTTCCCAATTTCTCTTGCTTCTAAGTTTCTTCGGGATTGGTTCGTCTTGTAGTAGCTTCCACATGATTTGTATTTTATCCTTCCATATGTATTATCTAATGGTATTCATTCTTATCTTGTTGTTCTTCCATAGGTATAGTTCTTCTTGGAACACATTATCTACCAAGAGATAGATATACAAGATATGTACAAAGACGATGCAAGCAAGATATGTACAGAAATAAGANGGTACTATGGCATACAAATTGGAGCTGCCTGCATCTTCACGAGTACACCCAGTTTTCTATGTTTCATGCTTAAAGAAGGTTATAGGTGACAATATCCCAGTTCAAACTATATTTCTAGAACTAGACAGGGAAGGAAAATCAATATTGGAGCCTGAAGTTATCACTAACACAAGAATTCGCCAACTAAGAAATAGATCCATTTCAGAGTATCTCATTAGGTGGAGAAAAATATCTGCTAAAGATTCCACTTGGAAAGATGAATCTTTTATACAGAAGCATCCAAAATTACTCAAGTGTTGCAGAAAACACTTTTCTGAAGGAGAGGGGCATGTTAAGCCCTAAATAGTGGCATATTACCCCTTAATTACGGAATATTACAATAGTAATGTTATTTTATTTATGTCGGCTTGGGTCCGTTAGTTGTAATTGTACCTCCTAGTCTCCTATCTATACTAAGGAGACCTTTTCATTTGGATTCATCTTGTATTTGGATATTTATGTGGTGTATAAGGAGGTTTCCCCCTCGAAGAGGCTTATTATATGAAATTCTCTCTTTTTCAAGGCGTTGAGTACTTATTCTGAGGATTTTCTATGCTATCTTTATATGTGTTTCCTAACAAAGAGTTATGCACAAAATATGCTTGACAAAGGCCCCCATAGAAAATGATGTCAACACTTCCAAAAGGTAATGTGAGTGTGTGAAAATTTTCTCTAATCCTTTTGTCCATGTTATATAACATCTGATAACCTATCAATGATTCCTCATCATTTAGCAGCAAGCCAAGTTATTCATATTCTTTAGTCAAGAAATTTAATGTGCTAGATCTCAATGGTAGCATGTTTTTTTCTTTCAAGGGTAGGCACAATGTTGAATGTGTTGTAATTCCATTTGCATTATATATAGTTTTTCCAATAAATTCAATGATAATTCTTTTTTTTAAAGGGTCACTATGAAGTTGTTTATTATGAAATCGTAGCAGTCCTTAGTAAATCACTTATGCTTTGGATGTCTAGCCTATTATTGCACCTCTAGTAAGGAACACATGAATGGAGTTGTATGGGTGGTTTTCTTTTCTCATTAGGAATTCTTTTGTTGATTGTTGCTCATTGTTGAAATTTTCCTAATATTGTAACAATATTATATATTCAAAATGAATAGTTGTTTTATTGTTGTAGGAATACTAGTATATAGAGTCGAATTTGGTCTAGACATCATTTTGTGTATTATATCGTTATGTATGTCATATATTCATAGTTGGAGGTGTGTGGGCCTTCATCCAATTAGGTTTCAATGTCAAAAATTTGTTTATATATCGATGCAATAGTTGTGGATGCTATGTCAAATGTTGTCCCATTTGTTTCTTGTTTGAGCTACAAACTTCCATTCAACCAAATCTATTATCTTTTCATGTGACAAGTATTCTTCTGACCAAGTTTGAAAATTTTGTTTCAAAACATTTTTGGTTTCTCTATATGGGACGTAAAACATCATCTTTTCTCTGAAGAAAATTTATAAGTATTTGCATTGATTGTATTGAATCGAATGTATAATGCATGATTACTTTCTTTTCTTTATATTTTCATTTAAGAATGAGTACTAGGAAATATACTATGCCTTGAGCATATATCTTCAAATTTGATGTAGAATAGAAAACAACTATTTTTCCTTTTCTCTCTCAATTTTGTCATCATGTTCTAATGGATGCAGTATAACATTTTTATCCACTGGAGGAAATGGAAAATTGGACCTACATGTAGATTGTTGACAATTTTTTACAAGTCGGTGTATGGTGGTGAGTTTGAATATTGAGGATATATTCATCAATAAATGTTGAATTGGAAGATATATCTATCAATGAACTATATAATCTTTTCATAAAAGGATTTTCCATAAATATGTGCACCTCAAAGACAAAGAAACCCATGCTCAAGTTCACTGTCTCTGTTTTGGAATTTAGTTATGAAGAAATATTATGTCACTCATCCAAACGATTCACTATTAGTCAATATCAACATTTTGACTCATACCATTTTATGTTTATAGTATTGGATGCAAATGATAGCATGCTTTCTAATCAATGATTCTATAGTATATTTAGCAATATTATTTTCAGATACATGTGAATCATTTTTTTCTTTCTTGTAGTGCAAGGAACAATGGCTCCCAAAGACATTCAACACTTGTGAATGTGACCAAGAGTGTAAGGGGGTCAAGTTGTTGAATCATTGGAAACACATTTTGTTCATGTTTTCAAGATAATCAGATGAAGTGCATATGATTTTGAGAGAATGATACACAATTGATGATTTCAATACTTTCTCAAGATTGTCTTTTGTACTTGACATATGTTACAACTAATTTTGTTCCTTTCAATTCTCCTTTACGTAAAAAAATCCAAGCACAATTGGAAACTTTATGTATGATAATGTGGATTTATGTGAAGAAAATGTATGTAACATTTGTTTAAAAGTATCTAGAAGCATGTAAGAGATATCATTGTGCTATTTTCTAGTAAGAGAAATGATCAACAATGTCTTCAAGTCGGAGATATCCATAAAACAATGTAGGAAATTTTATCTCTTTTAAAAACATGTCATGGGAAATCCCAAATGTCTTGAAACCTTTGGATGTCGCAATTTGTATAATCTTGTTCTCCAAGTCATATATTATATTATCTATATCCATGTATAATTGTTTAAGATATGGACTATGTTTCTTCATCATCATAAAACTGAAGAGTTTCTTCAATCCATATAGGCTAGAAATAGCGTATTCAATGTTTCTATTGAAAATTGTTTCCCATTGATAGTTGATAATAATGCCTTTATTACATAAAATGGAGTGTTTCAAAATTTGTTAAGAGAAATCACAATATTTCTTCCTCATACATTTCTTGACAAGTTTGCATTTTTATATTCCCTTTTTATTTTTAACATTATTTTCATGATCATAAAGTTAAATAAAGATATAAGTAATGGTTTTTGGACTTTGTATAAATATGTAGGAACATTTATGATTGTTCTAATTAGACCAAGTCCGGCTTTTCGTAACCGAGTTGTCGTATCTGTGCAAAATACATTCTTAGTGATACTAGACTCTCTTCCGGGTCAATTTTCTCATACTTTCTAATTTCTTGTTATGATGGATATGCAATGGTGATGCAAAAGTAGCAATTTCTCATTGGAAATAGTTTCGTGGCATCATTTTCATACTTCATCAATAGTTAAAGAAAAAAAGGACTTTATATACTTCATCAATAGAACACATTTGTTTCAATATGATCTTATTATCAATGGCATGCATGCTTTTCTAAAAGTGCATATGTTCTTAAATAACACATATAATGGTCGCCATGTCTTCAGTGGTTTCCAAATATATTGCAATTTTGTGTACTACTTTGATGTGTATCTATTTTCTTTCACATCCAATGTATTCTTCTATCCTTATTTTCTATTTCAAACAACACAATCCTATGGGTGTTATCCTGGGAATTTGTACTATTTTGTCTATGTATTTACTTGTTTAAAGAATTCTAATTGACATCTAATTTTTATGGTCGTTGTTTGTCTACACGTGGTAATAGTTTTTTTTATTTTCCTAGTATCTTTTGTGACTATGTACACAATTTAGTTGATTTCTTACCACAAGCTCAGATGGGATTTTGAACATACTATTTGCTAGGTGCATTGAAAGTTTTGATTTGCATTGATTTAAATTTCCATTGGTAACAACATTATTTGTAGTGATAGATGTGTTGGGACCATTACCATTAGAGTGGCATTTGAGCAATAAATTGAAATGTGCATGTGAAGATGTAAAATTTTGACACATTAGGTACAATGTCGTTGAAGAAACGTGTGTTGAATGGAATGCTAGGATAAGTGTTTGTGATTCAATACTCTAGATGTATATGTTGATGTTAAATAGTTCACAGAACCGTTGGATTGATAAAATGTTTTCTTATATGTGTCCTTTTTTGATGATTTAGGTGGATATCAGTGGCCACCCACCTATTCCACTGGCTCAAAGAACAATTTTCCACTTTGGTTGTTTTTTACAGTTTTTCGGGTCCCAAACTTTCGGGGCCATTTTGAGGCCCTAAACGATATTTTTTTGTCTCAACATCGCCTAGGATGTAGCCGGAGGCAGATGCTAGACTAAATGGAATGTGTACTCCCCTTCCAGACCTTTCCAACAGTGTATCAAGTGCCCCAAATGGAGATCATATGAAAAAGTTACGTCCTCGAGAAGTTGACATATCGACTACCCCCATCAGGGCCCACAAACCTTTTGGAGTTTCATCTCTTGGGGTTAGGGTTTTGGATGTTTAGGGTTTTCTCATTTATGTTTTATGATAAAAAGGCCTTTGGAGCCTCATTGTACTCATCTTCTTGCGGCTGAGCGTAGCCATCACATCTCTTCTTAGAGATAAGCTTCCACCACTCAAGCAAGTTTGTTTTATTATGCATTTTACAGTTTCAAGATGTTATCTTTCTTAATAGAAGTCAATTTTTATTGTATATTTGTGTGTTTCTTTGTTATACATTGATATTTCATTTCATTCCATTTATAAATACGGATTAATGATATTAGAGCGGTTTTCTCTTTATTTGTTTCTCTGTGCATGTCCCCAACGAGGTTAGGGTAGTTGAGCCCTCGTAAGACCGTCCTTGTCGACCCCGATGACCTCCAATGGCGGAATAAAAGAGAGATGAGGGAGCATGAGATCCTTTTAAATTTTTGCTCAAGGAATCCCTCGCACGACAAAGGAAGGAGATGATGGATAATTTTTCACAGATCCTTCGACGACTGCCAACAACCAACACATATTCGTCAAGTGGCCACTTTGGAGGCATTAACCCCTTCAAGGTACAAGTGAGTTTTGATATTCCTGTATTTTAAGGTTAGATAGATGCAGATTCTCTAGATAAATAGTTGAATCTACTAGAAGGGTATTATTCGGTCCATAATTTTTCCAATAGAGAAAATATTACATTTGCACTCCTTAAGGTTGTCCCCCATGTCAAGGA
Organism: Picea sitchensis; assembly: GCA_010110895.2. NCBI lineage: Eukaryota > Viridiplantae > Streptophyta > Pinopsida > Pinales > Pinaceae > Picea > Picea sitchensis. The sequence goes on along the minus strand of SNQJ01S0047118.1, from coordinate 30,828 downwards.
TTAGTGGGAGACTTACTGTGAGAAAAGGGCTACTGAGGAAACCATAATATTTATGGTCGCACCCACTTGGGATTGTTTTAGGGATTCCATTAAGGAACAATACTACCTTGTTGGAAGCTATGATGAGCAATACATAATATGGATCACACTGCGACAAGAAAGGGACTAGACAGTGCCAAAGTTCACAAATATATTCCATACCCTACGCAACGAGCTGGATATCATATTTTCCGAGTGACATATGGTGCTCAAGTACCACGGTAGTCTACATAGATACATCCAAATAGAAATGGAGTTTATGGAAATCTATTCACTAGGAACGACTTATTGATATGTTGTCAAAATTGAGCAGAAATTTAAGCAGAAGTAGCGGTAGTTTGGATCTACAAATTTCTCATAGTAGAAGCAGAGAAAAGGAAACCCCAACCCACAGAACAAAGGACAAAGAAAGGATGGACCCCTTTTGTAACACCCCAAGGTTGAACCCCTGCTAAATTGTAATTATGCTTATAGGCTGGTGAGCCAAGTGGTTATAAGCTAAGAGACTTATGTGTTTATTAGGCTTGTGAGCTAGATGCTAAGGCCAATGAGCCTGATTTTGTATATGTAAATACACAAATATCATTAATAAAATTACACTGCTGTGTGTAGACCCCCCACAAAGAAAGAGTTATGGGGGACTAAGCTCCACTAGGTGGGGAAGGCGCTAAGTGTCTAGCAATAGGGGCTAAGCTAGAGGGCTTACCTCTAAAGGAATAATATTATATTATTATTTCTTAGAAGCTAAGGTTTGATATAACCATGTTGTCCTAAGTTCCTCGGGGAAAGGGGGGACGTGTGTTAAGTGGAACTCATGCGGCTTTAGGGAGACATGTGCCAACCTGAGCGCATGAATTTTTAGTTGGGAAAGTTAGCTTGTTCGGGGGTTTTATCACCGTGCTCACGAGTCTCACGACTGTCACAGATCCTTCACCATTGTCTTTGTACTCTCACGAGGTTAGACACCCTGGAAGAGAGCCACACTCCCCACTGATGCACACGTGATTGTAACCTGCAGTTATTGGACTTCATCCTGTGTGTTTTTCTTGTGAAGCCCAACACATTTATATTCACCTAAGTCGTGTTGTGTCTTAGCATTTGGTTGTTGCCACTTTTGGTGTCCATACTTGTTTTATGTTGCTTTCATCACCCGTGTGTTAGCTTAATCTTGTTGTTGTATTACTTAGGAGATGAATTGAAGAAGCGGGTTGTCATGCCTGTGAGAAACTCTCTCACCTGGGAGAGTTTGTTGGGAAGTGAGTTCTCATGGAGGGAGTCCCATAGAAGCTACAATACTCTGAGACTTCCATTCCAGCCTGTTGTTGAAGCCCAAGGTAAGGGAGGTGTAGCAGTCGATGGACTTGTATTAGTGAAGGTGTACCCTCCTGGGGTGGACCAGGAGTGTGGGGAATGAGGGTCTATGGGTTGTGGGCATAAGTGGATCCTAGGATAAAAGATCCTTCCTGTTGTTCTATGCAACATCCTAGTTGTCCTTGCCAAGCCTAGAATTCCCTTGCCTAGTGAAGTTTATTCCTATCTTGGGGGTGACCCACTGCTGAGCATGATGAGAAGCGTGGTCTAAGGCTAGGAGGTTTGTGGAAGGTCTGCATGCAGTTGGTGGTCACCTATTAAAATATGAGTACCAATTCTTTGTTCGTTCTATGTTGTGTATTTGTATTTTCATTATAAATAATGAGTAATGTCTGTATATATATGTTGCATGTAGGTGTTAATGTTGCTTCTGTATGAACAAGTCTATGAGTAGGGTGTTGTTGTCTATTTAATTACATTAGATATATATATATTTATAAGTGTGAATACCAGATGTTATCTCTATCTTTTGATTAAGTTTTATATGCAATTATTTCCTCAAAGTTACTTAGTTGCATGGTCTGGCCTATTGTTTAAGGCCAAGAATGGCATCAGAGCAGTAAAGGAAAAGAAAAGGTTTCTTCGATAGCGTTACCCGACCGGGGTCGATGTTCGAGCGACATTACAAATTAGTATCAGAGCCAAGGTTTCGACACTAAGCCTGGATGAGCCATGTTAGTGGTTAGCGAGACAAGATTTCATAGAAAATTGTTGTCGAAAGGGACAAAATTGAATTATAGAGCATTCCAGAGTGCCAAGAGAATACCTTGGCCGTGTTATGAATCTCAGGAGGTATAATGGTTTATGGAATGGTGGAAAATAAAAGAGACTATAGAAAACATGGGTTTGGAACTACAAAATTTGAAGTTGGGTCGTAAGATCCACGCAAGGGAAAGACCAACTTTTTCTCACTGCCATATGTAGAAGAAGATGCATGAAGGTTAACCTGGAAGTCCTTTGGACTTCGCAACTTCGATGAAGTTAGGTGTTAAGAAGAAAAAGAAGGGTCAAAGCCCAAAGTTCCGAAGTCCCAGAGGGGATATACACCGTAGATCCAGGGAGAAGACTTACCATTAGAACAAGCCAAGAGCAGAAGGTAAGACACGTGGTGAAAAGTGGATCTCAACCATCAGATCTACGCACAAGTGGTTGTGAGTTTTGGATCTCACAACCATTCGTAATTCGACATTCGGCATAAATGCGATGTGCTAAGATGAATCCTTCAAAGTCCCGAAGCCCGAAGTCTGAAGTGACGTGGCATGATGATGTCGCCCAGGATGACGTGGACTTCTTTAGTCCCACCACGTGTCATTCATAATGGAACTTTGATGACCCTGTTAGCCAAAATAAATTCGACATGAGGGGCCACGTGCCACCACCTTAATTGTTGACATTCGTACCAGGTGGACCCGGAAGGTAAAGTAGATAGGAAATTGAGAGTTCAGGAGTTCGACGTTAGGGAGAAATGGGGTATGCAAAGGTGAAATATTCTGAAACCCGAAGTCTCGAAGTGACGTGGCTTGCTGACATAACTAAGGATGACGTGGACACATGGGATGTGTGCCACATGTTAGTGAGTTAAGAACCGTTGTACGATTTAAATGTAGTTAGAATGTGACATTATCACCCATCTAATTGAAACATCTATTGGCTTCGTGTGTCCTACCATGTAGCATGCCTGGAAATGGCACAAGGTAGTTAAACTTGGCGAAGAAGTTAGTTGTATTGGGCCCGCATTAACTTGGTCACGATCTATCAAGATCGAGGGTCGGGAGGCATCGTGGAGATCGAAGATGCACGGTAGATAATTCTATAAGGAGGTCCCGCAATCCAAACCACGGTTTCCTAGAAGGGGTACGTGTTAGCATGAGGAAAATTGCGGAACGATCAATGGGTTACTCCACAAACGCCAACCCATGTCCTCAGAATTTGAAAAGTATAAAGTTTGATGTGAATTTTTAGTATCTTTTAGTTCAAGCATAGAAATCGTGGGCCCCAGTGGACGCGTCACGCCAGATCGTGAAGTTCGGAGACTGGACACTCCGAAAGAAATGGATCATGATGTAATGGGAGGAAGAAACCCTGAAGTTGTGTTGTATCGAAGTAAAGTGACGTGATGACGTCACAGGGGTAATGTGGAAGTACACGAAGACTCACAGTTCAAGATTTTTTGTTTGAATAAAGGTGGAATCATCCGAAGTCCCAGAGCCCCGAAGCTCCGAAGTCTCAGAAACCCAAAGCCTGGAGTTCCATAGTGAGTATCAGTCGTTAGATGATGGGATACATGGACTGTTGATCCACCCTACATCGTGATTTCACCAATCCGAGACTCCGAGAGAATTATTGTGATGTGTGTTTAAATCCGTTGAATCCCGGAGCTCGAAGTTTCAGGGTTCTAGATAAGCACCCAAATCATAAGCGTTGGGTCACAACCATGGTCACATGAGAACCAAGGGATGAAGAAAAGAGGCTAGTGCCAAATGGTGGGGATTCTTGATCGACGCAGACCCACCAAAAATGGATTTTGATCTTCTTTCTGTTGAATCAGATTGTTTAAGTTCCTATGGAAAATTATTAAAGACTGATAGCCTAACAAAAATCTAGTTCACTGCACATTTTTGCAGATTTAACAATTTCTGGGCCGAACCGATTTGTTACATAGCGCAGAGCATGGAGGAGGCATAGGCTGCTCATAGTTTGAAGGATGAAGTTAGAGGAATGGATGTCCATTTGGGAGTTGAAGGATCGAACTCCAATGGGCATGGAGAAGAGATAGATAACGAAGAGAACATGACAAAAATCATTAAAGATGAAGAGAGATGTACAAACTCACCGAGGAGATAACAAAAAGTTCATGAAAGCCAGGGAACAATAGGGAGAATTCAATGTGAAGTTGATGCAGATCCTAGAAAGAATAGAAAATAAATTGGATAAGGAGAGTGGCCCAAGAAAATCAGGAAGTCCCAGAAGAACAAGAAGTATTAGTTGACATCACCAAGACTCCCCGAGGCATTCCAATAAGAGAGCACACAACAACTCAAGTCCATCCCCTATTAGGAAGCATAAGAGGTCTAAGGAAGATGAGCTACGAGGCGAAATGAAAAAAATAAAACCTCCTATGTTTGATATGGAGAACAATAAGGATGAAGATGTAGAGACATGGATGTTTGGCATGAGAAATTATTTTCAATTGCATAATTATTCTTCTCATGCAGAAGGAAGAATTTCCATATATCAACTCAAAGGGAATGCATCCACATAGTGGGATCAACTTGTGCAAGTACAACATGTCAGAGAGAATAATTTTACATGGAGGGAATTCAAGAGACATTTTGAAAGGAAGTGTCGAACTAAGAGGTATTATGACAAGAAAATGAAAGAGTTCTTTGAACTCAAGCAAGGAAGTTTGTCCATTGATGAGTATGAAAGAAGATTCTTAGAGTTGTTGAAGTTTGTTCCCTTCATAAAGGATGAGACAGTTAACATTCAAAGGTATCTGAGTGGGTTACCATCTTCCATCAGTGACAAGATCCAGTATGATGATCCTAAAACTATGGAAGAAACCATAAGGAGATAAAAATGCTTATATGATCAGCAAAAAGAGAAGTCTACTTTTCAAAAATCTTGGAAAGACAAGAAGAAGTTTAAGAGGGAACAGAGGCAGAAGAGAAACAAACCACCATTTTTCAAGAACAATCCTCAAGGAAAACCAGTTTTGAGAGAGCCCAGAATGGTTGAAGTAGGTGGGGAAAGGCCAAGGCAGACACCTATGGATTGTTGGGGTTGTAAAGGAGATCATAGTTATAGAGATTGTCCTCATAGAAAGGACAAGATGAGAGTTGTTCACAATGTTCAGCAAGATGAAACAGTGGAGGACATGGGCAAGAGAGTACCAAGAATTTATGTAGCCCTAGACAACAAAAAAGATGAGTTTCAATCAAACATGATTGAAGTTGAAGGTATGATCAATAACCATGCCTTTACTATTTTAATAGACTCAGGAGCTAGTCGTAGTTACATAGATCCTAAATTTTTGGAAAGATTATGCTTGCCGAGAAGCAAGCATGAGAAATCTTGGCTAGTACAGCTGGCTACAGGAGCCAAGAGGAACGTTGTTGAGTTGGTTAAATCATGTAGAGTGGGAATGAATGAACTAAGTACCAAGGCAGATCTGAATATCTTTCCTTTAGGATCATATGATTTCCTAATTAGTATGGACTAGTTGGACCAACACCATGCCATTTTAGACTACCATAACAAGGCATTTACTTTCTTGGATGAGGAAGGATATCGGAGAGAAGTCCAAGGAATTCCAAGGGAAGTTTCTATTAGAGAAATTTCAGCAATGCAGCTGAAGAAATGCTATAGGAAAGGCTGTCAAATATTTGCATCTCATATGGAGGAAGCCTCTAAGGATAAGGTGCAAATTTTGGAGGACCATGCAGCCTTGAAATATTTTGAAGATGTGTTCAAGGAGGTACCAAGACTACCTCCAAAGAGAGATATTGATTTCTTTATAAATTTGATGCCTAGAGCAGCCCCGGTCAAAGACTCCCTACAGAATGAGTACACCGGAGTTGAAGGAACTGCAAATGCATCTTGAAGAGATTCTGAAGAAGGGGTATATCTACCCAAATCTATCCCCTTGGGGTGCCCCAGTCTGTTTCATAAAGAAGAAATATGGAACAATGAGTTTTTGCATTGATTTAAGACATTTGAACAAAGTGACTATAAAGAACAATTATCCCTTACCAAGGATTGATGGTCTCTTTGATCAATTGAAGGATGCAAAGATATTTTTAGAGATAGATCTCAGGTCAGTTTACCATCAGGTAAGGATTAAAGAGGAATAAATCAGCAAGACCGCCTTCAGAACAAGGTATGGTCATTATGATTTCATAGTGGTGCCATTTGGGTTATCAAATGCACCCATTTGTTTTATGTGCTTAATGAATGGCGTTTTCCGAGGATATTTGGACAAGTTTTTCATTGTCTTTCTGGATGAAATCCTTGTATATTCCAAGTCAGAAGAAAAGAATGAGCATCATTTGAGGATGGTGTTGCAAGTTCTAAGAGAGAATCAGTTGTATGCCAAATTGAGCAAGTGCTCATTTTATCAAAAAAAGAATTCACTATTTGGGGGATATCATATCAGAAGAAGGGATAGTCATGGACACTGAAAATATTGAGTCCATTAAAGGGTGGAAAGCACCTAAAAATGTAACAGAAGTCAAATCCTTCATGGGTCTAGTTGGCTACTATAGAAGGTTCATTGCAGGGTTTTTGAGAATAGCTCACCCCATCACTTCCTTGCAAAGGAAGGGGAAGAAATTTCAATGGACAGAAGAATGTGAAAGAAGATTCCAACAATTGAAGCAACTATTAACCAATGCTCCAATTCTGAAGATTTCATATCTGAATGAATATTTTGTGGTTTTCACATACGCATGTAAAGAAGGACTAGGAGGAGTCCTTAGCTTGAATGGGTTTGTGATATGATTTGAATCAAGGGAATTGAAGGAGAATGAAAGGATATATGCCACTCACGATTTGGAGTTGGCAACCATTGTACATGCTCTAAAGAAATGGAGACATTACCTCGTGGGAAAGAGGTTTTAGCTTAGGACAGACCATCATGGTCTGAATTATTTGTTTGATCAACCTACATTGAATGCCAGGCAGAGCAGATGGTTGGGATTCCTCTGTGAATATGACTTTGATATCAAGCACATCAAAGGAAAGGAGAGCAAAGTGGTTGATGCACTCAATAGGAGAGTGCATGAACTACATGCTACAACCATCAACATGTATCATATGGATCTTCAAGGCAGAATATCTAAGGATGAAAAAGTTGATTCACAGTACATAGAATTGGTAACAAAATTGCAGCAAGGTAAAATGCAATAGAAGGTTGAATATTTCGAATTGGGAATTGATGGAATTCTCTTGTACATTAATTTTTTTTATGTACCCAACTCTTCTGAATTGAAGAGTGTGATTTTAAAATAAATGCACAATGTACCTTATGCATGACACCTAGGATATCAGAAAACAATTTCAGCAATCAAAAGCCAATATTATTGGCTAGGCATGAAGAAGGAAGTTGCTGAATTTACTGCCAAAGGTTTGGAATGTCAAAAGGTAAAGGCTGAGCATAGACACCTAGCTGGTTTTTTACATCCATTAACCATCCTTGAGTGGAAGTGGGAAGTGGTGACAATGGATTTCATCATAGGATTTCCCAAAACAAGCAAGCAGCATGATGCAATCATGGTAGTAGTGGACAAGCTTACTAAAGCCACCCATTTTATTCCATTGAAGACTACTCAAAAGGCGAATAATGTTGCTGATATTTATATGAGGGAATTAACACACTTTCATGGCATACCCAAGACAATTGTGTTTGACAAAGACCCAAATTTTACCTCAAAGTTCCGGAGAGGAATATCCGAGGGGTTCAGAATGAACCTAAACTTCAACACAACCTATCAACCTGAGTCAGATGGACAAAAAGAAAGAGTAAACCAAGTGATATAAGACATGCTAAGGACGTATGTGATGGAAAAACCATCTAAATGGGAAGATTATCTACACTTGGTAGGATTTTCCTACAACAATGGGTATCAAGCATCGCTGAAGATGAACCCGTTTGAAGCACTTTATGGTATAAAGTGCAACACCCAAATAAGTTGGGACAATCCAGTTGATAGGGAAGTGGTTGGGTTGGAGTTGCTCAAGGAAATGGAAGAGAAAATGTTGAAGATTAAACAGAATTTGAAGGTTTCCCAAGATAGACAGAAAAGTTAAGTAGACAAAGGAAGAAACCACATAGAGTTTAAAGTGGGTGACCATGTTTTCCTGAAGGTGAAAGCCAACATAAGTTCCCTGAAGCTAGGGATTTGTTCCAAGTTGGCAGCTAGATTTTGTTGACCATTTGAAATCCTAGAAAGGATTGGACCAATAGCTTATATGCTTGCATTTCCTACATCCATGACTGTTCATAATGTATTTCATGTATCATTTCTTAAGAAATATATACCTGATGCTCATCATGTGATTGATTGGAATGTGATCCAGGTGGAAAAAGAAGGCGCTTTACAAGTGCAACATGTGCGTATACTGAACTGGAAGAGAAAGAAACTCCATAATCGAGTTGTAATGATTGTAAAGGTTCAGTGGACCTGGTACGGTCCTGAGGATGCAACATGGGAGCATGAAGATGTTATGCAAGTAGAGTACCCACATCTTTTTGAATATTTTGGAAATCTTGTTGTTTTTGTGTAAAGAGTTGCACTAAGGACAGTGAAAAAATAAGGGGAGGGGATTGTAACACCCCAAGGTTGAGCCCCTGCTAAATTATAATTATGCTTATAGGTTGGTGAGATGAGTGGTTATAAGCTAAGAAACTTATCTATTTATTAGGCTGGTGATCCAAATGCTAAGGCCAATGAGCCTAATTTTGTATATGTAAATACACACATATCATTAATAAAATTACACTACTTCGTGTAGACCCTCCACAAAGAAAGATTTATGCAGGACTAAGCTCCACTAGGTGGGGAAGGGGCTAAGTGTCTCGAAATAGGAGCTAAGCTAGAGGGATTACCTCTAAAGGAATAATATTATATTATTATTTCCTAGAAGATAAGGTTTGATATAACTATGTTATCCTAAGTTCCCAGGGGAAAGGGGGGATGAGTTTTAAGTGGAACTCATGAGGCTTCAGGGAGACATGTGTCAACCTGAGCGCATGTAGTTTTAGGTGTGCAAGTTAGCTCGTTCGGGGGTTCACTTACCATGCTCACGAGTCTCATGATTCTCATGACTGTCACAGATCCTTCACCATTGCGTCTGTACTCTCGCGAGGTTAGACACCCTCGAAGAGAGCCACACTCGCCACTGATGCACACACAATTATAACTTGCAGTTATTGGATGTCGTCCTATGTGTTTTTCCTGTGAATTCTGAAGCATTTGTATTCACCTAAGTCATGCTATGTCTTATCACTTTTGGTTTCCATACCCATTTTCTATTACTGTCATCACCCGTGTGTTAGCTGAGTGATGTTGTTGTATTGCTTAGGAGATGAATTGAAGAAGCAGGTTGTCAGGCCTATGAGAAACTCTCCTAGGTGAGAGAGTTTGTTGGGAAGTGATTTCTCCTGGAGGGAGTCTCGTAGCAGCTACAGTACTCTAGTACTTCTGGTCCAACCTATTGTTGAAGCCCAAGGTAAGGGAGGTGTATTATTCGATGGAATTGTATTAGTGAAGGTGTACCCTCCTGGGGTGGAGCATGTGTGTGGGGAATGAGGGTCTATGGGTTGTGGGTGTAAGTGGATCGTGGAATAAAAGATCCTTCCTATTATTCTGTGAAAATTCCTTGTTTTCCTTTCCAAGCCAACTATAATTCCCTTGCCCGGTGAAGTTTAGTCCCAGCTCGAGGATGACCCACTACTGAGCATGATGAGAAGCTCGGCCTAAGGCTAGGAGGTTTGTGGAAGGTTTTCACGTAGTTGGTGGTCACCTATTAAAACATAAGTACCAATTCTTTGTTTGTTTTATATTGTGTATTTGTATTTTCATTATAATTAATGAGTAATCCATGTATATATATGTTTCATGTATGTGTTAATGTTGGTTCCTCATGAACATGTGTACGAGTAGGGTATTTTCGTCTGTTTAATTTCATTAAATAGATATATATTTATATGTGTCAATACCAGATATTATCTCTATCTTCCGGTTAAGTTTTATATGTAATTATTTCTGCAAATTTACTCAGTGGCATGGCTTGACCTATTGTTTAAGGCCGGGAATGGCACATAAATGGTATCAGAGCAGTAAAAGAAAAACAAAGGTTTCTTCGGAAGCGTTACCCGGCCGGGGGACATTACACCTTGAGTAAAACCAGTCCAAATTGAAAACAAAGAAGGGTAATGTGAAGATGAATAAAGAAACTGGGAAGTGGTGTGAATTACATAAAATCCCCTAGCATAACATTGATGAATGCCACTCGAAGAAGTTGTTGGTGGCCGAGCTAAAAGCCTTAGAGTCAGAGGTAATTTTTTACTCTGAATCAGATCCAAACAAGGGGAAGTGAATCATTGATGCAAATCCCAGTGCCACTATCACTACCAATAAGGTCCAACCAAGTGAACTAGAAGAACCAGAGGAGGGTGAGCACCTTTTTCACTCACAAATGTGGGTTAAGGGTACCCCGTTGCACTTCATTGTCGATAGAGAGATCCAAAAGAACCTAATCTCAGCATAGGTCATTAAGAGGTTGTACCTTCCAATGATACCACACCTACAACCCTACACCATCAAGTGGATCCGCAAAGAAAGAGATCTTCACGTTGTCCAAGAGTGTCACCTACCCTATGAGATCAGGCCCTTCAAAGATGAGCTATTGTGTGATATTAACCCCCTTGAAGTTTGTGATTTTCATTTAGGCCAAACATACGTGTGGAAACATCATGTTGTATATGAGTCTAGACCTTGTAGTGTTATTATTACTTTGGGTAGACAATTGTACAAGATACCAAAGGTAGCTCCACATACTTCCATTTCATTGATATCTGCTAAGAAATGTAGGAAGGCCACTTCCCAGACCGGAAAATTTGTGTTCTTCATGATTCTCTCTCAAAGTGAACAGAAGGTCGTTGACACATCCATGGCTTCTACGTAGGGCCTCTCCACGTAGTAAAAGTAGGTGGACAAGGTCATGGAAGAATACAAGGACATATTCTCCTCACCCATCGGGTACCATTGCATTGTCAGGTCAATCATTAAATCGATCTAACCCCTAGTGCACCGCTACCCAAAGGGCCTATATATCACTTCTCTCTGATGTAAAATGAGGAAAGAAAGTGTTAGATCCAAGAGTTTCTTCAAAATTGGCATATTTGACCTATCTCCCCACCCTGTGGAAGTCCAATTTTACTCACGCAGAAGAAAGATGGGACCTGGCGACTCTATATTGACTACAGGTCCCTAAACAAAATCATAGTTAGAAATTGGCACATAATTCACCGAATTGATGACCTTGTTGACCAGCTCAAGGGGGGAAAGTACTTTAGTAAGATTGATATGAAGTCCGACTACCACCAGGTCCTAATAAAACAGACTGATGTATGGAAGACTACTTTCAAGTCCAAAGAAGATCCTTTCGAATGGCTAGTCATGCCATTTGGTTTAATAAATGCTCCAACAAATTTCATGAGGTTGATGGATGATAAATTGCGGCCCTTCACCAATTGTTTTGTGGTGGTATATCTGGATGACATCCTCATCTTCAACAAGACTTAGACATAACACTTACAACATATTCAGTAGGTCCTTCACACTCCGCAGTAGCACAAGATATATGCTAACTTGGAAAAATGCTCCTTCGACATGAACATGATCCAATAACTAGGCTACATTTTTTATGAGCATGATGTGCATGTGGATCTAGCCAAGAGCCAGGTCATTTTTGACTAGCTAGCCTCGACCACATTGACCGAACTTTGGATTTTCTTAGTACTTTCCAACTTCTATCGCAGGTTTGTGTTGGGATTCTCCCATATTGCATGGGCCCTCATCCAAGTAACTAAGGGTGTTAGCAAGGAAAATTTTGTGTGGGGGAAGTCAGAACAACAAGTGTTCGATGATCCACATA
>SNQJ01S0047118.1:0-14888 GCA_010110895.2 Picea sitchensis | reverse complement strand
CCTCCATCCCTTCCATCCATTCTTGTTCAATCACGAATGAAGAACCAATTGCAAATCCTATCACTCAACTGCAAGAACAATCTTCTTCGCAAGAAGAGAAAAAATCTTCCGATAATGTTGAACAATCCAGGGAGGTAGAATCTATTGATCAAGCTCTTATTGACAACCAAATCGGTTTTTCCTTTGAATCATTGTATTTTCAGTCTAAGACTAGTATGGAAGATGATTCGTTTCTAGCTCAAGGTGAATACCCTCATTCTTGTAACTCATGCTCTAATCAACATTTAAAATCAGTCATTGAAGAACACTTAAGCGATGAAAATCGTCTTCAATTTTTTAGTACTCCTATGAAACTGATTAGAGAAGAAGTTACGCAACTAGCAGAAGAAACTTTAAACCTTCACCCTCAAAATGCACTTTGTTCACATGAAAGACTAGATGCTTGTCACATAAATTTTGAATTATCTATCACACAAAAGGAAAATCCAGATGATCATATTATGTTGAGCAATTCGTCACCAAAACAGAGTGAGAGTTTTAAAGAAAGTGAAGAGAATTGTCTTGAGAATACCATTGTTGAGTATCATAGTTCAAGAGATTCTTTTCATCTTCTTATTTCTCATTCCTTTTATTCTTTATATCCTGATCTATTCCTAGATTCAAGTGGACTTGAAATCTTACCTACAACACCCTACTCTCTTCCAACACAATCATATGCGGTCGATATGCTAAATTTAGATGAAATTAATTCCGAGCATAACATTGATAAAACCAGATTTGACTCTTGTTCACTTTCATCACTCATATGGGAAGAGGACATGTTGCAAGATGATTTTACACAGTTTATTGTTGAAAAGGACGATGCATTATATTTTATGGAGATCAAATGTTCTACATTTCATATTCGTTCTTTGCTTATCTCGAATCTTAATGTTTATACTTCACATTTTGAAGTGATCAATCTCATTGAAGGAAACATTCAAACCAACGATCCAATTGATTTCACGAATCCTCCTATGATGAGTTTTCCATTGATATATTCGTTTCATCAAAGCCATGGTTTGCATCTTCATTTTTGTGACAGGATCTTAGGATGGCTTGAATATTCATATATAAAGAAATTTCATAATAAAGAAAAAGTTGAGCTTGCTTTCTTTTTACCCAACTATCTTGGAAGTAGGCGTGACATATTTCTTTTAGATCCTCCATGTGAAGAAATTAATGAACACTCAGAGAATTGTCAGGAGGATGGGGCATTTCAGCCTTGGTTGATGGTTATTCCATTTCCTCGTAATCCTAACAAGTTTTTAAAACCTACTTACACTCGCCCATGCCAATATGACCCTTATCACGACAAGATTGCGCAATGGCTCGAGGATTCATACATCAAGAATACTGAAGGGAATGGTAAGATCATGCTTACTTTGTTTTTAGATGCTAATTATGAGGGTAAGCATGATATGTTTCTGTCATTTTTTGATATATTACCATTCTTATTAATAATGTTTGATTTTGTTTTCGTTGTAGGATTGGAGTTACTCCGATAGCTACATTGGAAGCATGACTTCACATAGTATCCTGATTGGTTTAATAGTTAGGGTAGGTTTAGGAATAGGTTTTCCTTTCAGTTGTATTTCTCACTATTTCTCTTTGTAATAATGCAGTCATGAACGCAAGTGGGCGCACCACAAGAACCATAATACGCCTGTTGTCAGGGAAGTCCCCTTGATCCTTTTCTCTTTACTCTTAGTTGAACATTTATTTTTAAAAACACAGTATCGTCATGAAAATCTTAAATGGAAAGTAAAGAGATAAATAAATATGAATCAACCCCGACCCAAGGTACCATGAGTAAGACTGCTTTCCCATCAAACAGGATTTTCCTACTTTTCATTCTCCCAAGGGATTTTGTGGCATGAGGTTTTCAAATGCACCTCCTGTACATATTTTGTTTTTTGTTTTTGTTGTTTGGATTTCTTTGCTTTCCAATTTTTTCTTCACTGGTGTGTTTTGTTTCCTTTTATGTTTATTAGTTTTTGTTTTTTGAAATACACATACCTGCATTTTGAACTGTTCAGACAAAGAAAACAGAAAATTCTTTCACTAAAACAACTACTGAAAAATTGTCTAAACATCAATTATAATATACTTCTGAAATTTTCAGCCATGTTGGGCAAAGACTGTTGTTTGAAAGAAGTTAACTGATTTCGATCTCTGAGTAAATCCTGTCACGATCATCCATTATATTCTTACGCTGTCCCTATTCCTTAAGGGAACGACTCAAAAGATGTCTCCCTGCCTTAGAAGGTCAGTTTTGTAAACAAACCATCTCTGGATCTTAATGAAGGACAGTTTAAAAAAAAAATTATGTTGAGGTCTGTAAAAAATATGTCTAAAATATCATAATTTTCAGCGTCACCCCGCTCAATTATATATCTTTAAAAAATTAAATCATAAAAGAGCTGTGGGAAGTGCTTGTAAACCCCCTGGGATGCTAAACAGGTCTACTAGCAGTAGGTAAATGCATGCATGATGCCAAGACAACTTTGTCGGGGTACTGAACAGGCCCGCTGGCAGTGAAGCAATGTCGTGTATATGAAAAATCGTAAGTATGAAATCTCTTGACCTTAAAATGTCCTTTATTCTGATTTGGAACTTCTTGGCAGGATACAGATATCAGAGTGGGTTAAATGGAAACCCTGTCGAGGCTATGAACGCCTGCTGGCAACAGTGGCCCTGCCAACAGTATTAGAGATTTTATCTTTAATATCGTGGCTCGCTTGTCTTAAGACTGTTATCAGTTTTCATCCTTTAAGCACTGCTGGAATATTTGATTATTGATGATGTTTAAACAATTTTCTGGTTGTTTTTTGAGTTAGAATTATTCTCATTATCAAATCTGAATTTGTTCTTATGACAGAGATAACTGCTTCTACTAGTGTGTTGCCATTGTTGGCAACCATTTCACATTTTTATCCTTTCTTTATAAGCTGCCTACGCAAGTGTTTTGGAACCCTTGATTCTCATCGCAATCGTTTGAATAAAGCAACACTATTATCTTGCACATTTGCACACCTGCCTTTTGTTCTCGTTTTCACGACTACAAGCATGAAAAATTTGAGTTCGAAGTCATGTCGATGGCATAAAAATCGTCACTGTATTATTATGGTTACTCTTGTTTATGTGGTCATCTCACTTCTAACTCAATGACAGTCGCAAGTTGGAAAGACACCAAACCTTTACTCACTTTGCATTTTGATTGTGCTAATATGACTTCATTTCATGAGTTTCTGATGCAATGGTATTCTTGTGATTGTGATTGAATCCTTGATACAATGGTGGTTTGATGTTCTATTGTTTTTTATCAAATGCCTTGGTGCAATGGTTTCATGAGAACGCATTAAAATTATGATTAGACCTGTGGCGCAATGGTCTCATACAATGCATAAATTTTATGATCAAATCTTTGGTGCTATATTCGAAATGTTATTTTGTTTTAAATCATACACATATTATTGCAGACCAATTTTTGGTTATGAACACTATGGTTTGCAAATAGTTATTGGATATTTGGTCATAATTTTTTTGGTTATGAATGTTATGGCTTTCATGTGAATAATCTATTTGATATTGGGTCAAAATATTTGGATTGTGATGTGAGTGATTTGATTTACCAAGGTGCCATGACAACACGATAGTTTTGCATGGTTTCAACTTACTCTGTTAAACCCTCACACGAATAGGAATTAACACCTGCCTTGTATCTCGGGTTACCTCTGTTGGTTTTGGGGAAACCTGTGAGCATTTGGTCCTACGTATACCCTGTCCAAACCCCTGTCTGTTTACCCTGCTCACTGTGTGCCCTCTCCTATGGCTCCTGTAGTATAAATTGAACCCCGTAATTGCCTCTCAGAGACACTTTTTTACGTGAACGATTTTGGGAAAATGGTGTTGAATCAGATCGAACCCTTGAAAACCCAGAACCGAAATTAGCCCCTTTACCTTCAATACGAGCGGTTTCATCAGAAATTGGTTTTTTACAGAGTTATAGCTCGTGTTTTAGAGGTCAAATCTCAGATCTCCTCATGGGCTGAAGGGAACATTTTGGTCTGTGTGCATTTTTTGAAATGTTTATTACTTCTCCAGACCTGGGCCACAAAACCTCTCTCACTCGTCCAACCATGTGTCTTTTCCCCCTGGTGAACCCTTGATCAATTCAAGGGGTATTCAACCAGTCTTCCAGCAAATTTTTACATCTACAAGACATGTGGTTTTTAAAAGAAGAAAAATGTGTAAACAGCTACAGCCATCATGATTCGATTTGATTATACAATGGTTGTTATGATTTGTTTAAATTTTAGCATGATTATGTCTTTCTTAATTTAGAATAAGTGATTTTGTTGGCTCAAATCAAAGATATTTATGTTTTGTTTTTTGTTTGCTCTGAATTAGTTTGATGTAGTTCTGTTAGGCTGTATTGATTCAAAAATGATTTTGATAGTTTAGAATTGGCATAAACGATTATGTTTGTGTGGAATTAGTATCAAAAGATTTGTTTGCTAAATCGAATATAGCTCTCTTTTGTTTGAATATGATTTCATTAGTTTTGAATTGATTCATAAATGATTTGGTTTGTTTTTGAATTAGAAAAAACGATTTTGTTGTTTGGTAAATCATATCTAGTTCCGTTGTGATAGCATTGATGTAATAAAACTCTGTTTGCAAATATGACCACCTACAGAATCGTTTGATTCTGTTAGCCAGTCATAAAAGTTGGATTTTTTGATGATTTTACAGCTGAACATTGTCTAAACTTGTCTATTATTGTCCACCTACAAGTACCTACAAATTTCAATGGAAAATTGGACATGTTGTGGCAGTTTAGAACACACTTTTTGTGATATAGTTTTTTTTTAAGTTGTTAGTCATATGCAGAAATAGAGACTTGGGAGATTGTTCCCATATTTCTTGTAAACTATTTTTGATAATTCCCACATGGATGTTTTACCCTGTGGCCTTTATATACTCATTTATTTTTGTAATGAACCGATCATCGACTATTGGGAGAAGAAAGACTTTGGACTTATGAGGATACAAACTGGGATGAAAGTGGATGTTTTGTAACAACTTTAGCTTTCAATATATCAAACTTTTATTTCAAGTTTTCTTCATATCAGTTTGCAATCAATTATCGACTACTTTAGCTATCATAATTCGTTGCAAGTTGATGTGATTTGGTTTATGTGTTGTCCATATCTGATGTCTCTTATTTTAAAGTACAACAATTACTTTGTTTCAATTTAATGAATTAAAGGTTTATCTTTTTCGTTAAATGAATCATTTTGTACAAATCTTCACACACGAGTTTATCTAATTGTGATGGTTTGTAAATTATAATATTATTGTCGTTTTATGTCTTGTTTGTTCTGTCATTGATATTCGAAGAGCACTGTTGCTTCCTGTTTACAAGAAGCTTGTGGAAAATCTGGTGCGGGTTTCCTCCCATTGAACAACTGAATCAAATACTTTACACGGGACAAATTGGAAAGCGTTATTACAGGTTACTTTATTAGGGTTATTTAAGTAGTTTGGATAGATATATATAGTTCAGATTTATAGTTAGGATTATTATTTTAATTGCTCAGCTTAGATAGTTTTCATTTTATTTCTTTCCCATAAAATTATAAAAATCAAAGAACAATAGTTTTGCTGTCATAGGACAGTTTACAAATGATTTTTGCAGGCTTTCATTTAAAATCTGTAATCTGTAAATATTGTACATTTGTGATTAATATTTAATTGTGTTGATAGCTAAACATTTAATTAAGTAGAATTATTGTTTTATTGATATCAGTTAGTAAATTGTATGTATTTGTTTTAGATTTGTATATAGTTTTTTTGTAGCTTCTTTTCCCACTTAGATTAGTTTTTCTTAGTTTAGTTTTTCTTTCATTTTCTTAGGACTTAGATCGGCCAANGTGTTGATAGCTAAACATTTAATTAAGTAGAATTATTGTTTTATTGATATCAGTTAGTAAATTGTATGTATTTGTTTTAGATTTGTATATAGTTTTGTTGTAGCTGCTTTTCCCACTTAGATTAGTTTTTCTTAGTTTAGCTTTTCTTTCATTTTCTTAGGACTTAGATCGGCCAACGAAGCCGCTAAACTCGTCGGGGTGGATCATCCCAAACGGATTGGGTTATTTAGACAACCCCGGACCGGATCCACTCCTCCAATTGATGAGCGTTCATTTTCGCCCGTCAACAGGCTGACAACTCTATCCCCTTAATTTCCATGCTTTCCATTTATGGACTGAGCTGAGGTTTTAGCTACCAATCCCTTCTCATTAAATGAATCCTTCTCAGGATTGGAGCACGGTTGGATTATTTGCGGATGACCATGTGCCCCTCATGGATTGGGCACTGAATAAGAAGGTCGTTGCAAAAGTCAATCCTCGTTCATTGGATGAACCCTTCTCGGGATCGGGATGTGATTTGACTATTAAGGGGAAGCCATGTGTTGTTCTTTGATATGGCGTTGTATAAGAGCATGTGATTTCAGGGCCGCTGAAAGCGGTTTGGACCCACACTGCTTTCGGGCCTAAAATGCACCGCCTCTTGTGACGTAGCCACCCCGCAAAACCGTGCTTTTGATTTCGGCATGCCCTTTGGATTTTAACGCCCAAGATGGTTGCGGCCCCAAAATTATCTGAGGCCGTTGATCTGAATGGGACCCAAGATCTTGGTGTGCTGACTATTTTAGCGCCTCTGCCAAAGTTTTATCCTCTTCCTAATTATGGGAACCTTCCAACTATGTTTAGAGATGTCCCCGACTTGAAATGTTCAAGCTATTTCTGCCACTGTAACTACATTTTCCTACCTATCTACGCTCATGGATATCACCTATGAACTTGAACAACTTTATGTGATAACATTGTCTCCATAGGGGATGGCATGCTCCCTGCGAGCTGCCAAGAATGCATAGTTCTAGTGCCTTAGCCTTTGGGTCATGGAGTCTCTTATTCAAACAGAAAATAAAAGGAAGTGGTAATTACAATGGTGGAAATCCAATCATGGCCTAAGAAAAATATTTCTTCAAAAAGTGCCCATTGATAGGGCCACCAACTAAAAATATTCCTTGCTTTCCCTCTGGTCAAAGGCTCGTTTTATTTTTTGTTAGTGAACCTGAGCTTTATCAAGAAACTACTCACTAGCCTATTGTACTTCTACCAGCTGTTGTATCCTCCTAACCATATCATTAGGTTTTCCTTGGTAGTCCTGGAGGAATTTTTCTACAAGTAAGGCAAGTTGAGTAGGAAATATAGCCTCAACCCCATATACAAGATGAAAAGGGGAAACACCCAGTGACCTCTTTGTTGTAACTATGTCATCCCATAATGTAAATTTCAGCTTTGAGTCCCAAGATTTGTTGTTGTCTTCTAACAATTTTTTGATGATATTTATGAGGCTCTTGTTAGAGGACTCTGCTACACCATTTCCCTGAGGGTAGTAACGAGTATAATGGATTAATGTAATCCCATACCATTCACAAAACTTGATCAATGGTTCATCTTTGAATGAGGCAAAATTGTTTGTAACAATCCTGTTTGAACAACCAAATATGGAAATGATATCCTCAAGAAAGCTAATGATTACCTTGTGGGAGGAGCTTCTTGTAGGAATGGCTTCTATCCATTTGGTGAAATAATCAGTGGAAGTCAAAATCTACATGTGTTGACCACTTGAGGCTGGTTGGATTTTTCCAATGAAGTCAAGACCCCACTGTTGAAAAGGTCCATAAACCACCATAGGTTTCAAAGGAAAAGATTTCAGCTGCTTCTTTCCAGAAAAATTTTGGCATTTGAAAGAAGCCCTAATCTTTGAATAAACATTAGTAAAAAGGTTGGGCCAAAATCTGAGGATCTTATAAGATGTGGTCCTACAGAAATGATGCCCCCCACATAAGCTATTGTGAAAATCAGTCATAGATTTTTGGGACTCTTGTGGGTCCAGACATCTCAGAAGGACTCCAAGGGGATCCTTCCAGTACAAAACCTGATCAATGAGACAATATTTGATTTCTTTGAGTTTCAAATATCTTCCCTTATTCTCGTCCAAACCATCAAGGGGCCTCAACTTCTGTAGAAAATATATGATTTCTTTATTCCAGATGCATTCTGTTAGGTTGAGACTGACATGAGAGTCTTTATGAGCAATCTCATCTTGCTGATTTTGTGATATCATGTCCATGAAATTAACCCCTATAGACTTGTAGTTTGATTCAACCAACATCCCGGGCTTCATTTCAAGGTCAAATTCCAAAATTTTAGCAATCCATTTGCTTATTTTCCAATCTATGTCAAGCTAGATCAATATCACTTTTACTGAGGTTGAGGGAACATATGCAACAATCATTGAATGCAAAACATATATTATGAAATTCTTGAGGGATTTGACCAAAGTGTACACCTGCTTCTCCATGATATCATACTTCATCTCCACATCCCTCAATACTCTACTGAAAAAAGGAAATAGGCTGCTCTAATCCCTCTGTATTTTTTTGTAGAAAAACAACAACCAATGTATCAGATGAGGAAAAAGAAAATATCAGAAATTCCTTAGAATAATTAGGGCTGATGAGCACAGCTGATTCAGTCAAATCCCTTTTGATTTTTCCAAAATAATTTATGGGCTCAGTAGTCCACTTCACCTTGCTTCCTTTTCTAAGCATGATTGTAATGTGCTTAACCAATTTAGTAAAATTAGAAATGAAGCTTCTCAGAAAATTGATTTTACCCAAGAAAGACTGAACCTCTTTCTTGGATTCGGGAAAAGATAAGGACTGGATGGCCTCTACTCTACTTGGATCAATTCTTACCCCTTGTGCTGACACAATATGCCCCAATAATTTACCCTCCTCCATAGAAAACAAAGATTTATTAGGATTGAGGGAGAGACCAAACCTTCTACACTTCAGGAAGACCTTTTTCAAATGGTTATAATGCTCTAGGTCAGACTTTGAGAACACTGTAATGTCATCCACATAGATGACTACAAATTTCTCTTTCTCCCCAATAAAGGCAACGTCCATGGCTTGCTAGAAGGTTTCTCCTGCATTCATCAGTCCAAAGGGCATTTTACCATACATGAATGTGCCCCAAGGTGTAGTGAAGGTTGTATTATATTTGTCTTCAGGAAGGAAAAAGATTTGATTGTAGCCAGAGAATCCATCAATCATAGACATCCTAGATGAGCCAGTCACTCTCTACAAAATGTGCTCCATCTTTGGTAAGGGGTAGTTATCCTTTTTTGAGCTTCTGTTCAAATTTATGAAATCAACCCATAACCTGATTTCCCCATTTTTCTTCCTCATAGGCACCAAGTTATCCACCCATTATGAATATCTCAAAGGGATGATGATCTGGGCATCCCACAACTTATTCACTTCTTTTTCCATAATAGGCAACAACATGGGATTTATCTGTCTGAGTTTCTGCCTGAATGGATTGGTCTCTTCTTCCAAAGGGATCTTATGTTCAATGATGTTGGTGTCATATGTTATCAAATATTCATATTTCCAGGCAAACACATTAGAAATATCCTTCAAAATTTTGGAATACTCAACCCTTTGTTCCTTTGATAAAATTCTAGACAATTTGACATACTTTGGATCCTCTTCTGTCCCTAAATTGCATTCATTCACATCAACATCTTCAGTTGAACCTTTAACCTTTGCAACAACATCATTTATGTCAAACAGTATCTCCAAGGGGATAAGTCCCTTTGGAATATGGTTACTGGGCAACTGAACAACATGATGGTTAGAAATTGTATACATAAAAATATTAGCATGAGGGCTTTCTTCAGTATCCTGATATTGATCAATATGCAAATCATAAAATTCATCCATAGTTTTGAGAATTTTTTTTATCTCAAGATCATCCTCAAAAACCTTCCAATGTTTGACATTATCAGGAATAGAGGGTATGTATTTTACTTCCACCTCATACTTGAGCTTTGGGGGGAAAGGGACCCTAGAATTACTTGCTGAAAAAACCAAGGAATCTGCCACAGTGTTCTCCTGTCTTGGAACAAATGAGATATTAAAAGACAAGAAGAAACTATCAACAAGATCCCAAAATTCATTTTTGTAGGCCCTTAACCTGGGGTGCTTACCCTGATACCTATTTTTGACTTGATGAACAGTCAACTCAACATCTCCAAACATTGTTAGCTCCTTAATCTTCATGTCTTTGGCAGCCCTCAAGCCCAAAACAAGAGCCTCATATTATGCCACATTTTTTGTAGTTTCAAATTCAATTTTTTAAGACAAGGATATGGTTTCTTGGGTAGGAGAAATTAATACTACCCCAATACCAGCATTCTCCTTAGAAGAGTCTCCATCAAAAAACATTTTCCAAATAGAGGTATTGGGAGGAGGGTTTTCACAAGAGGTGATGGGTTGCTTTCTTATTTCAATAGGTGTTTGAGGAGAATCAATGAGTTGTAGTACATTGGTTTCTAAATCAGTATCAACTACAAAAATGGGGCGGTTGGTAGGGTTTTCTTCATCACTGGTAATGTAAGCAAGTTGTTCTTCCTTATAAAGCCTTCTATGTTCTCCCCCAAAAACATGAATGGTGGCATATGAAATATCCATATGTAAAGTTCCACCTATTATTTTGATCCAATATCTAGACAAGAGCATCCCAAACTTAGGGGGGACATCAAACACCACAATATCCATGACCACACTTTTCATTAGAAACTGGAACAAGGAGACGGGCAGTTCTTTAATAACCCCGAGGCACTTCACCTTCCTAGAATCAAATGAGTACAGGTCATGGTAGGTTTTTCTAACCTCCAATCCAAGTTCATCCATGACAATCTTAGGCATAAGATTGTGAGATGCCCCTGAATCCATCAAGCGGTTGTGCAATAATTTATCATGAATTTTCAATGATATATAGAAAGGAGGGGAGGTTTCATCCCCATCCTCTACCAAAGGTCCTAATATGACAACTAGTTTTTCATCTTGGGGGTTGACTGAGTCTGTGGGATGAGATGAAGGTTCAAGATGCAACATTTTGGAAATGTACCTTTTGAAATCCCCATGCTTAACTAGCTCCAAGAAAGGTACATGTATTTTAATCTTTTGGATCTCATTCTCAAAGCTAAAAGAGGAGGGAGGATTTAGAATATCCTTAACTTCTGGGCTAGGGATATTAACCACTGGCTGGGGGTTTTGTACCTCTTTTTATTTGTTTCTAGCTACCACATCCTTAGTAGGATTCACTATTCTAAGAGGATGACCAGGTATGTCAGGATTTCCCTCTTTCTTCTTGGACCTGAGGTTGTATCTATTTGGATTTCCACTGGTCCTTTCCCATTTGCTCAACTCATTTAGTTGGATTCCCATGAGAGCCTCTTCACATGCAGATTGAGTTAAATGAGGGTATGAAGAGGTGTCACCAAGACAATGGATTTTGGGATCTGCATCTTCTTCCTCTCCTTCTTCATCAATAACAAGGTTATTTTGGAGAGGGGCTTGGATTTTTTGATCATCCTTATACCAATTTCCTTTGATATCTTTGGATGATCTGAGGGGAATTATTGGGTCTTCTGAAGTTACCCCTATTATCAAAATTCTGGGGGTTCCTATAGCTATACCTTCCTTCAAATTTCAATTTCTCCATTTCTGCAGAAAGTGATTTTACCAGTTTTGTCAACTCATCTACTTGAGAGTGGGCAGTAGAGGAATCAGAGGTTGAATCTTAAGACCTACCTCTCCTTCTATCTCTATCATGTTTACTCCTAATCTTTTCAAATGCCAATATATTAGACTTTATTTCAAGGGCTGCATCTTGCATATGAGCTAAAGAGGTAGCTCTCCTTTCTATCAACAGGAGGAAAAAATCAGGGTCAAAATCACTAGCATAAGTAATCTTAGCAGATGTTTCCGTAGGCTTTATTTCTGTGGGAATGTTATTCTACATTTTATTAAATCTCCTTGAGAAGTCTGAAACAGATTCCCCCTCTCCTCTTTTAAGTGACCCAAATTATGTAATATAATAAAGGAAATATTTTTTATCCCCCCAATGTCTTAAGAATGAAACATCCAGAGCCTCAATCCCATCAATAGGTCCGGAATTTAATCCCCTGAACCATTTCCTTGCCTCACCAACAACGCTCTGTACAAAAATTCTCATCCACACATCTTCATTTGCAATGTTTTGATTATATTCATAACCATAAAAATATGAAAGGTGTTCTTTTGCAATTATGTATTCCTCCCCTATGAACTTGGGCATGTACTTAAGGTAGTATCTAACTGGAAGAACATTCATAGGCTGAGATAAAACAAGAGGGGAATATCTAGCAACCATTATGGCATCCATTCTGTTTCTAGGAGGATTAACACCTTCCATTGGGATGTGAACTGTAGGAGAACCAGGGGGAAATGGAGTTTGGGTAGGTAGGACTACAGCTGTGTTTCTAGGAGAAAGAGGAAATGACTGAGTGTTGGAGGAGAATAATATGGGGTTCAAAGGAAAAGAAGTTTCCGCCTCTTTAGATGCAACAACTTTGACAGGAGGAGGAGTAGGAAAACCCAAAGTGGGAAAATATTCTAAGATCCTAGGTCTAAACCAATTTACAATATCAGGGGAAACATGGGTGCCAAAAATTTCTCCTTCTAAATGAAGACCAAAAGGGGCGAATTCAACAGGAAAACTTCCAAAATTTAAACTTCCGGAAACTCCAACAGATGGTATAAAAGGAGAATTAGATGCAGCTACTGGAGTTTTAAAAGAGGAATCATGTACATTACCAAAATCACCTGGTAAAATAGTTGAAATCCCTTATTGAGAGGTATTTACTTTCTTGATAATATTTTCTAGGTCAGCTTCAGGTTTTTCTAGAGGCAGTTGTGGAGTAGACCTCATGTGTCTGCCTTTCCGAGCCATAACTAAAACAGTGGAGTCGCCAGGTGCAAGTTGCAATCTTCAAGGTACTGATTTTTTATGCACCTTTATAATCATAATTTATTTATCGTTTAATCCTATGGAGATGTCTTCAATTCATTCCCCGGAAATGACACCAAGAATGTTAGCATTGAGAGTCAACCTCATATTGTAAGAGGATGATCAGGGGATCAAATTTTGCTAAAAAATTCAAAGTGTTCGGAATCGCTTCAAACCAGACGAGAGCGTAGGCCTCGTCGTTGCAAACCCAACACAACTCGTTTCATCTCAAACAGACGTCGAGAGCAAGAGATATTGCAATCTATTCGGAATGTCAAACAGGAAAAAAAAAGGACACTGACTGTACAGTCCATATAGTCCGTACAGGCTGACGTGGCAGAGTCGTACGATCGTACGATGATGTGGCATGTGGTGACGTGGCAGATTCTGGTTGGCAGGTGTGGTCGAATTGGAATGCAACACATGGCATCATTTTGGTCAATGGTAAGGTGCCACGTGGCCCAGTCATGGGCTGCCACGTGGCACCCCTTTATTGGCTATTGGTTTGATTGAAATTTTATGGGTCCGTGGGGGTCGAACCCCGGACCTCTCCACCAGTGTATCGCTTTAACAAAGTCCGCCCGACCAATACACCCATACATTGTTGCTTACCATATGATTGTTTGCATTATATTTAAAATCAAATGTTTGTATATATGGGTGGGGGTTAGACCGGGGCTTAGCCCCGACCCGTGGTTTTGTTATATGACATATGACCTATTGTAGTATTTGTGCGCGGGAGTGGTTACAATGGAATGGAGCCTGGTCACATGGGTCATGTATATGACCATGCCCTCCGTGGAATGGGCGTGCGGAATTTATGTTTGCAACTGTGTAAAACCCGTGGTCTTATGGTGTTACATATGACCACAACTGGAGCGCAGAGGGGGAGTTGGAACGGTTTCAACTGTTTGGCCTTTTTCTTATAGAGCGCGGTCATATGACCCTCACATGCCCAGGTGCTAGGCGGTTAGGGGCTGGCGCGCCCATAACCGTCCTATAGTTTGTACCATTGGTGCGATTGCACCCGGTGCTGGGTTTTCATGCTTTAAATTGCGTGTGTGCTAGGTTCATGACACAAGGGTGCATTTTGTAGATGCAGAGACAACAAGCTTGAATGGGGGACTTCCAGGAGGCCTAACTTCTTCGTTTTTAGACCGATTGAGGTGCCGAAAAAGCCCAGCTAGGGGTTTTTGGACGCTCTGAAGCCATTGGAGCAGTTTTTTGGTCAGTTTGAGCATTGTAAGGCATGTTTTTTTAGCACTTTGATCAATTAATAATAATGATCCATTAGGAGATGGACCAGGAGATGTAGCCCAAGAGAGGGGTGAACTCCTTTATCAATTTCTTTGTTTATGTGCTTATGTTCATTGATTATGCTGCTGTTTATTTGTATCTTGCATGAGTAATCCTTTATTTAATGTGTTGCAAAGTTGATCCATTTGCTTCTAACACATAAAATTTACTTGCAAATAATTTCAAGATTTCAAGTCTTCTTCATTTTTAGATCAAGTTGGTATCAGAGGACTGGTTTTTGAAGACTTGATTGTTTGCAAGTGTTTGTTTCTGATGCTCACAAGGTTGAAACTCATAAGAGGAGAAGGTCAACTTGTGGAGCCAAGTTCTCATCCTTCAAGGAGGAAGCATATACAATCACCGCAAGTTTCAAGGAGGCATTCACCAAGTATGGCTCATGCAGAAAGTCATGAACGTGTTCCTGCATAAGATGAAGATCTCAGAAAGGTTGTCATGGAGATGAGAGAGATGATGAAGATCTTGATGGAAAGGAACATATTGTCGCAAGGTGAAGGCTCCAACCCTTCAAGGCATAAGGGAAGCAGTGGTGACAAAACTCCAAACGGAAAT
>SNQJ01S0047117.1:83283-98732 GCA_010110895.2 Picea sitchensis | reverse complement strand
TGTAAAACGAGGGTGGACTCACAGTGGAGCTAATATACATTCTGGACCATCACATTCGACAGTTATGGCATCGAACGGTTGATTAGGTCAAGGTCTAGTAGGAAAATTATAGTTCATACTTGGCTACTCGGGAGGACGCATGTGATATGTATCACTAGTTCCTTTTTGATAGTTTAGATATATGGATCTTGTCAGATGATTTATATACTACATTTTATATACTTTACAACTCTGGGACAATGTTTAAAACAAGAGGGGGTGTATCTAACATCTTCCTCTTGTGAGCACGTGTTATTGAATTATTCTTTGAGGACACTTGTGTGCAAGTGATCCAACTATAGTACATGGTTGTGGTTTCACTGATGGATTTTTATGATGATGTCGATGGATTATGATTTTATGTTATTTGTTATATTGTGTATTGACAAATTTTATTAACGAGTTTCCCTAAGTGATCTGAAAATGAGTGAGTACTTACTCTACACAAGATTTCAACTGAGAATCATTTTTTGACGAATTATTTGCATAAGGATAAAATGGCATATGAGTCCATTATTAAACATTTTTTTAAACAATAATACATAACACACATGAACTCAAAATGGAATAAGAAAAAAGACAAGAGAGAGACAACCGATGTTGGTAACGAAGTTCGCCCCTCCTGGTTTACGTCTTTGGACCCGCTTCAATTGGAATATGGATTGCTTCCATTCCTTATTCAAAATATGTTGGGACCTTTGCATAAGTTACTACATAAGATATGCCTTCCCCTTAAATGATAATTCAAGAAGACTACTCTCACTCATATCTCTCCATACATCAAGGATAATTCCTTACATGAATAAGTCTCTCAATACTTAGAAGTAGTAATGCTATGGCTCTCTAAATCCAATCATTAATTCCTCATTACTCTGCCCCCTCACATAGGGCTAACATAAGGAATTATATAGTTTTTCCTCACTCTCTCTTAGAAAATAACATTAATTCCTAGATCCACAATAATAGGATCTAATTAAACAAGAGGAAAAACAAGATCCATAAATGTAGTATCTCAAACTATATTCAAGAACATAATGGGAAAAGTCTCAAAACCACCCAAAGAATCTTTAACCATGTCGTTGATTCTCTCAACCTACTAGTGAGAAAATTGGAAACTTGGTGTGAGGTGGTTTCTTACATAAAAACCAATTTTCATAATTACAATTTTAATGAAAAATGGGGGAGGCACATTTTCCCCCACAAGTATTAATCATTTTACAAAAATAATTAAATGCATGATTTTTTTCAAAATCTCATTTAAAGCATGATAATATGCATGAACATCTCACAAAGAATAAATCAAATAAAATGATAAATGCATGAGAGTTATCTCACAAAGCATTAATAAAAATGTGTGAGATTATAAAACTCATAAAAGCATAATTTCACCACTTTCACCACTTTGTCGCCAACTTCAAATCAACTTGGTGAACAAAATAAAGTTCCTCCCATGTCTGGAGATGTTCCCAGATCACACATCCCCACAAAAGAACCTTTTGGTCTCCAAAAGTATGAACTGTATCTGTATGAAAATGTGTTCAAAAGGGCACATTCCTTCAAGACTCCGTCACCCATGTACTTCAAACTCAGAATGCAAATCCAACAGCTACAACTTCTACAAAGAAAATGTTTGGAAAAATACACACCCATAACTCCTTCGCCTTTGTTCTTCGGAGAAGAAAATTCGAAGCCCATATCTTCATAAATTACAACCTATAGTTGATGATACATGTATTACATCTTTGGAGTACCTTAATTTAGAAGAGTTTATAATCATACTCATTGGTCAATTTTACAAGGACTGCAAAAAAGGCTCAGGAAAAATTGCCTCAATCAATCAATGATTACAATAAATCCAATCAAGGAGTAAGCAAATTCCTCTCACTCTCTTTGACTCTTAAAGATTGGCTAAAATCTAGTTTTACAATTCTTCATAATCACATCAAATTACAAGGCCTTTATGATGCATACCCCCTCCCCTACGAGGTTTTGCGACCTCCGGGTCACTCGATCATTCTCCTTCCCTAAGCCATAACAACTCTTGGGTCCCTGCTGGAACCTCTATTAAACTAATCCACAGGTCCTAATTGAAACACGTCGCATATGAATCAGACACCAAGCGCGAGATTCACTTTCCCACGTGATCACTGACTACGACCATAGGCCTCACCTAATAGGCAATCGTATCGATTCGCAACTTCATAAATCCAATATATGAGCTGATCCGAGCTCTCCAACTTTCGAATCTCAAACCCTGATTCAGAACCCAACTCCACATCTAGTTTCTCTCTTAACTCTCATCCATGTGACCATTGACGTGACGACGGGCCTAACCCACAAAGGGCGCATCATGTTTCGTATGTCGATATTTCACAACTGGTGAGACCAAGAGGTCCTTCACCTTCAATCTCCCCAACGTCAAAACTCTTCCATGCTAGATTGACGGTTCACAATCTGTCCTGATCAATGGTTAGGATCCGATCAAAACTTTCCTTTTCGCGATTCTTGGGGGAGTCTTCCCTCTCATTTCTCCGATGACCAAAAATCTGAAACCCATGATCCACACTAGATCGACAATCCTCGCTTCCCCTTGATCAATGAACCATCTTCCTCCATCTGCTGAGTCAGGACTTCATGCTTCGCCACGCGATAAAGGTTCTTCCCTTCGAACCCCCGAGTCCCGAAATGCTGAAATCTCCTTTTAGGCGATCGATGATCCACATCACTCCTTGATCAACAATGTTGATCAAATCATGATTTCGCATATGAGGGATTTGAAACAATCTCTTCTCTGTTCTTTCGATCCACGAAATGTCAAAGTTTCTTCCTTTATGCACGAAGAGTTAAGGTCTACGCTACTTCTGCAGATCCGACGACTATCAGCCTGTGCGATCAGATACAATGATCTAGATATGGTCTTATCCTGAGCACTCCTCTGAGTGTCTGGACATGGATTCGACGGTCTAGATATTTTCCTCGTAGCTTATCTGATGGCTGTTGTGTTGTCCCTCCTGAGATTTTTCGCCTTCTCCCTAGACTTGGAAGATTTCAACACCTAGAAGGGTTTGATCTTTGTCCTTTCCTACGAGTGCAGTTTTTATGGATCTCATGAACACTTTATGAAAGTGATATTCCTTTTGAGTTTCATCCCTTAAAGGATTTTTGACCTCCCACACACACCTTGCATTCTAGGGATCTTGAATAACTCATTCTGAAGGATTTTCTTGAAAATAAAATGCTTCTCTCCCACCTGGCTTTCTTCGGCTCTGGTTCTTCAAATATAATTAGCTTCTTGATGCTATGCACACCTTGCCCCTAGTCTGAGTTTCCTTGATTACCTTTGAACTTCTCTCCGAGCCAATCCGAGACTCAGTCGACGTACTCTTTGCGTTCGAGATGCACACCTTGCATTCAAGTATCAAAGGAGAAAGAGAGAAAAACTCAACCAATTTCGTCATGACTTCATACATTCAATATCTCAAACTCTCATACATGAATGAGAAATGAATAAAACAAACATACATACATAAATTACATCCATTCAATCACATTCAAGATGAACACAATTCTAGGGATTTGGAACAATTTTCATTTGTTCTATTCATTCATAAAAACGAAAATTACATAGTATTCTTGTACTCTATTCTACTCTCTTCACCTATCGTTACTCATCCATCCTGATCTTCTTCTACTCTACCACCCTAGTGATATATTACAATTCCATTTTAAAAATATATATAAGGGTCGACTCCCTGGGCTCTCTCGCCCTGTTCTGAAACCTATCATCTCAGACTTTAAAACTCCTACCTTAACTGTCCTATTACATTAACTGCTAATTACTATTGGACAGAGTTAACACTCCATGTCTGTATTTTCTTACAGTCCTTAGAGACTTTTCAAACAAGTTACAATATTCAAATTGCTCAACAAAATATCTCGACAACCCAATTAAATTCTGAGTTAATGCCCGATATGAAATTTTGGCATTGCTGAGATGTCATTCATTTGCCTCCACGCATGCGTTGTTGGCTTGAAGGATATGCTGCTGCATCATACTCCTTTGGTTAAAAAAATTCATGGAATCTTGTCCATGAGATCTTGCATTGTCTTTCCATGCTTCAAAATATCAGGTTATGTGACCCAAATTGCATCTTCCATTGGGTGATCCTTCCATTTCACTAAATATTCAAGATACGTCTTTCTCCTGGTTTTCCTTCCATCTCTCTGCTCAATAATTTTCTCCATCTGAGCTTTTTCTTCTGTGGGAAATTGTTCTTCCCATGTAATTTATTTTTGATCATATGATTCTCCTGCTTCATCTTTGTTGTAAGGATACAGGTATGCAACATTGAATATCGACGATATCCCAACATTTTCTAGCGACTCAATCTCATAAAAGTTGGCTGTGAATTTTCTGAGAATCCTGCATGGTCCAATCATTTTCATCTCCAATTTATTATACGTTCCCCTTGGAAACCTATCTTTTCTCAAATGTGCTAGAATCTCATCCCCAACTTCGAATTGAACTTCTCTTCTTTTTTGATCAACTCTTCTTTTGTATTTCCGACTGTTTTCCTGTAGCTGTTCTCTGACTTTGTCATGGATTTTCTGCATTTCTGTTGGAAAATCCTCTCCCCAACACTTTTGAACTCATATTGATTCAATTTTATCAAATCTATAATCCCTCTTGGTTGTATACCAAGTACAATTTCAGATGGACTTTTTTTTGTGCTCCTATTCACTGAATTGTTGAATGCAAATTCTGCATGTGCTAGAATCTGATCCCATTGTCGACCTTGCTCAGTGACTAAAATTCTCAGTAAGTTTCCGAGACTTACGTTTACTACTTCAGTTTGTACATATATTTGAGGCTTATATGTTGAAATAAAGGATAAGTTGGTTCCTATACTCTTCCATAGAGTCCTCCAAAAATTTCCCACAAATTTGGTGTCTCTATCCAAAACTATGCTTCTCGGCAATCCATGTAGTCTCAGTACTTCTCTGAAAAACAAATTTGCAATGTGTGTGGCGTCTCTTTTGTTATGGAATGGTATGAAATGTGCCATTTTTGAGAATCTATCCACCACAAAAAATATGGAATCGTTCCCCTTTTGAGTTCTAGGCAATCCCAAAACAAAATCCATATTGATTGCATCCCACGACCTCTCCGGAATTGGTAATGTCTGATCCAGACTTGTGTTTTGTTGTCTTCCTTTTGCATACTGACAAATTATGCATTTTTTCACGAGCTTCTTCACTTCTACTCTCATGCCCGACCAATAATATGAATTTCCCAACTGTGCAAACGTCTTGTCATGACCAAAGTCTCCAGCTAAACCTCCACTGTGTTTCTCTTTCAACAGGTTGTCTCTCATTGAGCACTTCAGAATGCATAATTGGATTCCCTTGAACAATAATTTGTCCTGAATCAAATATTCATTCCATGGACTTTTGTCTCCCAACAAAGGATTCTTGCATGCCTAATAAGATTCTTTGAAATCTGCATCTTCTTTATACATCTCCCTGAGGTGTTCGAACCCCAAAGTCTCCACTCAGAATTCCTGTACAATCAAATTCCTTCTACTCAAAGCATTTGCAACTTTGTTAGTAGTTCCAACAATGTGTTTAATAACAAAAGTAAAATTATGCATGAATTCTACCCATTTTGCATGTTTTTGATTCAACTTTTCCTTCCTAGTAATAAATTGCAAAGCATGATTATCACTATACAAGACAATTTTTTTAGGAATTAAATAATGCCTCCATTTTTTAAAAGCTTGAATCACTGCATAAAATTCTTTATCATACATGGAATACTTTTTCTTGGCATCATTCATTTTCTCATTGAAATAAGCAACTGGCCTATTCTCCTGACTTAAGAATGCTCCAATGGCTAATCCACTCACATCACATCTCACCTGGAATGTTTTTCTAAAATATGGTAAGACCAAAATTAGATTCTCTGTTATCTTCTCTTTCAACACCTTGAAACTTTTTTCATCTTCCTCTATCCAACAGAAGGACTTGTGATTCTTCTTCAGAGTGTCCAACATGGCTGCACATATGCCACTGAAATTTCTGATAAATTTCCTATAAAAACTCGCCAACCCATAAAAACTTCTTACCTCAAATATGTTTCTCAGTGATGGCCATTCTCTGATTACGTTCACCTTTTCTGGGTCCATCTACAATTCATTCAAAGAGATTACAAAACCCAAATATATGAGCTCTTTCTTCATAAAAGAAATTTTCTTCATATTTATCTTCAATTTCTCTCACTGCAACCTTTCCATCACTTCTATCAGATGTCTTAGGTGTTCTTCTTTTGTCTTCCTAAAGACTAGTATCTCATCCAGATATACTATGAAACATTTATCGATGAAGTCTCTCAACACTTCATTCATCAGTCTCATAAATGTTCTTGGTGCATTTGTCAACCCAAACGACATGACCAACCATTCAAACAATCCTTCATTTGTCTTGAATGTTGTTTTCCATTCATCTCCTTCTCTCATCCTTATTTGATGATATCCTCTCTTCAATTCTATCTTCAGAATCCAATACTTCCATTCTTGTAGATATTTTGAGACCGTGATCGGCCATGGTGAAAGTGTATATAAATAATGATCCCTAAGGCCAACAATGAATGTCAAAGAATAACACCCCTAATAAATCTAAAATCTATCAACTAAGTAAATAGTATATGAAATCATCTTCTAAAGATGAAATGTCAATCGATCAGTGAAGATATGAGAAGTAGTTACCTCAACCTCCACGTAACAACCCTTCTTAGTGAAAACAACCCTCAAAGTTTGGGGTCACCCTCCAACGGTATTGAAAGTGTGTTATGACTTCTACCATAAGTACCGTGGGAAACCCCCCACAATCACCTCTATAGATACCTAGGAAAGGTTACTAGGGTTACCAACTCGTAGTCGGCCTCTGGGGGTACAGTCGATAGACATGACTAAATGTATGGGAAATATAACAAAGTCCTAAGATTTTACATAGGATTGAAGACAATTGGACCAGTAATACTCCTTAGGAACACAAATATATTTGAGATTCAGGAAGAACCAAGACCAAATGAACTAGTAACACTTAAGAAAAAACCCCAATATACAATCTTTCAACTATTATTATTCAATATTTTGAGCGGTAATCTTCGCTACCCTTTTACACATGACCTCATGTTTATCCCATATGTAAGAGAGGGTCTCCAACTATGACTATACGACAACTGTAGAGACCCTACTTAATTAAATACAAAATTTAATACAATTAACATATAATTGCCTTCTCATATGTAAATTATTCATTCACATCATAAGCATAAATATTCTGCAGAAATTAAAATCTATCTACAGCATGAAAATAACTCAACAATTCATAATAAAATACCTTCTTCTGACGCTAATTCTCGTCAATATGGCTGTCCCTTCCCTGCTGCCTTGATGCTTCCTTGTCTAGACTGATGCATTGATCAACTGTGCCCAAACCGACTAACCTCCCAGACAGCTAGGAGCAGCCTGTCCAACACCCTAGCTCCAGGAAACCAAAAGGAATCCTATCCCCCATGCCCAAAACCCCTAGCAACACGATACCACTATATATTCCATTATAGGGTGTGGACCCTAGTTATGATTAGGCGGGGTGGAGGCATTTCCCACCGTGTACCCTATGAAACCTGAAGTCATGGGAGGATGGTGTTAGCTCACATTCCCCAAGACATGTGATGATGATTGTCAGTTGCCTGCTAGGGAAKCTTGGTCAAGATAGTTACACTTCCGCTTACGGGTTCTATTTGGATTTAGATCAATATAGTTGATGCTCCAAGATAGTCCAACAGATGAAGGATAGGAATGGAGATGGAAGTAAGTTAGGGAGGAAGGATGAGTAGAAATAGTCGAGAAAGTATGGAGATTTGTCTGATGGTGAAATTTAATGTTTTCCCTTCTAAAATGAAAATGTGTATATATATGAATATTCATAATTRCRTAACTAAACCAYAGTTGTCTAAATAAAATTGTCGAGCCGRATAATTGTAATTAAAGGATTTCTCAAACAATTGATTGGTTGTTGTCTTTTATAAAAGACTAGTCTTGTTGCTTGGATTGGGTGCATACCTAAATTACTAAATGATGATAGTTAGTGATTATTAGTACATGCATGAGACTTGTATGTACTAGCTACACATGCATTTCTTGTACATGTACACTAGTATGTATGAGTTTTCTTGGCTTACTTACTAATAGTATTGATTATTTGTTATGAATGTGTGAACCATGTTTCTTTTCCTTGTACCATGAGATACCTTAAATTCAGGACGAAGTTTCCTGAAGGGTGGGTGTATGTAACAACCCTAGTTAAATATATGCTTAGGGATTATTAAGTAAAAATTAATTAGATAATTAATTGTCCTAATATGGTTTTAATTAAACAATGATTAGCATTAATAATATTAATTAAATATTTATTTATTTATTAATTTTTTATAACTTTTGATTAATAAATAAATTAATTAATTGATTACATATCACATTCAATGACATGGGTAGTAAATTAAGGGGCTTAATAATCTTAATTTATTTAATTAATTGATTTACGTATGCGGGAGGGGATACGACATTAATGAAGGGGATAAGACAATAAAGAAGGGGATAAGATATTGAAGAAAGAGGGATAAGGTAATAAAGGAAGGATAAGGAAATTAATGCGGGGGAAGAGAGTCGGTGAAAGAGGGATATGACGGGAGGAGTCTTATGAGGAGGAGGATCATTTTGGGCGGGGGAAGCATTTTGGAAGGGAGACAGTAGTTTTGGTTTCTTTTCTTGGATTTTCTGGTTCTGTTATGGAGTTTTGCAGTCTTTAAGAATCATTGCAGGGGACATCGGGTTGCTGGGGGTTTTGGGCATGGGGGCCAGGATTCCTTTCGGTTTCCTGGAGCTAGGGAGATGGACAAGCTGCTCCGAGCTGGCTGGGAGCCTAGTCGGTTTGGGAAGAGTTGATCAGTGCATCAGTCTTGAAAAGGCAATAGGAAGGAAACAGGGAAGGGACAACCATATCGATGGGAATTAGCATCAAAGGAAGGTATTTTATTATGAATTGTTGAGTTATTTTCGTGTTGTAGATAGATTTTAATTTCTACAAAATATTTATTCTTATGATGTGAATGAATAATTTACGTATGAGAAGGCAATTATATGTTAATTGTATTAAATTTTGTATTGAATTAAGTAGGGTCTTTACACATGGTATCAGAGCCTTGGTTCAAAATCTGGAGCCAAAGGCCTACCTACCCACCCAGAATTTAAACAGTTATGTTTAGTTATGGTGAAACAACCAGAAACCCTTTAATTAGATAAATCTGAGCTCCTGCTCTAGTCCCACCTAACCTGCAAACCAAACACACTATGATTTTTGATTATATATAAACAATATGCATTGAAAATGAAACAGTATAATATTATATGAGGGGAAAATGTTAAATCAAATTTAACAGTTGCTTCAAATAAATCATTTTTAACACTTTCTTTTAACACAAAGCCCAACCCCAATCCAACAGTAAAAAAAATAAAAATATATATATATAGGTATTTACAGTATAAAAAAAAACATATATATATATATATAGAGAGAGAGAGAGTATGGTGTGTGTTCGAAGTGTTCTATTCCATAACACACATAGATTTCATCAACCAAGTCATTTGTCAAGTACAAACCACACAAACCCTAGCACTTATTCTAAGCCTATGAGTCAATGCCTTTACAAATTAATAAATAAATAAAATGAAAAATTGTTTTTGACTCTAATCATGGAGCCCAATCTCTAATGCATATAACAGAGAGTTAAGATATATTTTCATTCCCAGTTAGTCACAAATAAATACTCAAAGCCTAGAACTTAGCGCCAAGCTCCTTACCTCTCACCACTAGAGCCAAGCTATCACATCGACCAAGTCTCTAGTCGAATCAAGCCCTAAGTGACAAACGCCAAGCATGGAGACCACAAAGAGCCAAATGGCACTACAATCTCGATTGCATAGTAAAAAAAAAATTGAAAACTAAAATTGGCGCATTTGATTTTGATCCCCGATCTCCACCACAACACCGGAGATCAAACTCACATGGAGCACCAGCACACTAAACCACGAGTCGAGAGATTGTCTCAAAGAAGTACACAAACCTATGTCTTCATGCAAAACAGGTCTAGTAGCCAAAAGAATGTGTCAAAGTGCAGTACGCATCTCAATAATGCGCGTGCACTACAAAAAAAAATAGTAATAAACAACAAATTAAAAATAAATAAATAAAACCCTAGCGCACAGTGCTAAGCACCACACCAAAATATTTTTGGGTGGATCTGGTTGTTTAATATACCAGCCTAGAGTGAGAACAACCATTTTTCACACAACCTAACAGCCAAGCACCTGCCATACAACACAACACAAGTCAAAAAGAAAAGACAAAAAAAAGAGCAACAGGAAACTGAGTCAGGATTTTCGGCAGGGAACTACCCAGAAGCAGCGGGAATGTGTGGATACGATGGGTCATTGCAACAAATATCATGAACAATGGAGAGTTATCTGTGGTTACCGCAAGTGCCAAAATATATAGGGAAGGCAAGGGATGTGGGGCAAGTTATTAGATAGATGCACATATCCAACGGTTTGCACCAAATCAGGGGTGAAAGTTGTGGTTATGGACTTTACAGATGACAATAGGACCGATTTTTTTTATACTCTCTCCGACCTTCAAAAGCTTGGCGCGGTCCTATAAAACTGACCAACTTCTTGACCTGGGGGTTGGCCTAGATGTGGATTATAAACGCATCAATTCACCGGGAGGAGGAACCCAAGGGGAGGAGCCATGCACTGCAAACAAAAAGAAATATATTAATAAACTGCAAACAAACAAAAAAATTTATTAAAAAAAAAATTTAATGGTCTGAACCACTTTTATTCTTCCCTCCATTTTATATCTCGATGGAAGCCATGGCAACTGCAACAATGGCTACTCTAAATATAAAGCAGAACCCTTTTTCTTCGCTTTTTTCTTCAGTATTTCGTCAACACAGTGGAATTGTCGCCCCATATTTTGGAATTCACGGCTCTCCTTTCTCCATTTAGAGGCCAATTTCATTAAAAAGGCCCAGAAATGCTTCCAATATTTTGAAGCCAAAGATCGTTCGATCCATAGAGGGTGATGGCGTTGCTACCACTGTAGCAGTCGACGAAGAGATTCCTATTGAAAAAAAATATATATAATCCAACATAAGAAAAAAAGTCCAAGTCTACACAATAAGCAAACCCTAGCGCCTAAAAAAAAAATTATAAAAAAAAAATTCAATGCCCTCCAGCAGCAGCGAGGTGTAGAGGATTGGCCCCAGGTGATTTTGGACCAAATATTAGTCGGTCAGAATAATTTTTATTGCAGTCGATTGGGTTGTTACAGAGGCACAAGCCCAACTCCTAGATAGTGCAGAAAATAACTTAAAGATAGAAACAAAAACAAAAGGGTCCCTGGACCCTAAGAACACCTAAGTTCCATCTGGAGATGCACTCCTTTTTCATCATATGGAACTTATGGCATGCGAGAAACAAAAAAAAAAGAAAATTATGCAAAGCCAAGGCCAGGAAACCGTGCCTGGCATAAAAAAAATACAAGGTCTATCACTCTCAAAACCTAATTACAAGAAAAAACGATAGCCCAGCGCACCAAGCCATGCACTATGCACATGAACTCAGTGCGAGAACCAAGTAAGAGTAGAGAGATGGCCAAGGCTGGCCTCATCCTTCACCCTGAGATTCTGAAAAAAAACAAACAACGAAATGAAATGGAAGAGAGGGTAGGGTTCGAAGAGATAAGATAAAGGAGATTAGGGTTATGGGATGAGCGTCGGGGAGGAGGGGGCACGTGGGCCTCATGCGAGGAACCACTACCGGACTATAGATATTTTTTTTTTATATTATTTATTTTATTTTTATTTTATTCTTTTTACTTATTTGATTTTATTTTAAATTACTTTAATTACGTTTTGAATAATTAATTTTAATTTTAAATCTTAAATTTAATAATTAAATTAAATTTCTAATCTTAGTGAATGTCAAAGCATTTTTTTTTGCATAGAAATTAATTACTTTAATTTCTAAATTTAATTTTATCCAAAGTAATTAATAATAGTAATTAAGTAATTAATGTGTTATTAACATTAACATATTTAATAATATTTAAACATAACATTACGATACTAATAAAAATTATTTTGGAGAGATTAAAATTTGGGGGAGCAGACGGGTTTTGAACCCATGACCACCCACTGCCTAAGCCTTAAGAAACAACCAAACACCGACACACCATGTATGTGCCTTGGAGAAAAATTAATTAAATTAAATGGGAAGGATTAAGTAAATTAGTGATTAATTAATTAATACTAATAATAATATTAATTTTCGGGATTAAATTGAAAGGGTTGATTAAGGCAATTGAAACTTAGGATTAAGTTTATCCTAGATTGTTAGTCTTTAATAATTAACCAACATTAGGTTGGAAGTCACCTTAATTAGTTGTAATCGAAAAGTTTAAAGGACTTAGACTAGGACAAGCGGGAGGAGGCTTCATGTGCACTAGGCAAGTAAGCTAGAGGAATCGATGAGTATAGCACAAAGCTAGCATAGATACCGAGCGAGAGGGTCAATAGTTTTCTTAGGAAGTGATGCCAAGATTATATGCTTAATCCTAACCCAACCAATCTCCTAAAGAGAGTAATGTCTGTTTACAGACAAGTAAAGAAAAACTTACGCCTAACCCTGTTTCTAGTTTAAGTAGCGCCAATTTGAAACGTCCTTGAACTCACCCTGACAACTTTGGTTGATGCAGGTTAAATAATACAGGATGGTTAGGACTCAAGGGAGTCAAGGCAGAGGAGTGTCGTCGTAGTCATCGCCAACACCACCAGCACCACCACCACCATCGCCCGAACTAGCTCTCATACTGCATTCGTTGGAGGCCATTAATGAGACTTTAAAGGGGCGACAACCAACAGGGACCAAAGTGGAACCCCCACCATATGGAATGGGTAATCCAGAAGCGTCAAGGGATTCAGGGGGAGGACCTCCACCTGAAGACATCACACGAGAATTGCAGAAGATCAAACTTCTGGATTTTGCCAGGGGTCGTGCCAGTGAACGCACGGAAGCATGGTTGGAAGGCATGACAAGGTGTTTTGCCTTAAGGGACTATGCATCCAACTCAAAGGCGAATATAGAAATTTTTCAGTTAAGAGATAGCGCCTTGAACTGGTGAGGTAACCTGGAAAGACAACTGCATCTTACCCCAGACATAGTATATTGGGAACTTTTTGAGGATAGGTTCCAAAAGAAATATCTTCCAGTGTGCTATGAGGAACAACAGGTAGGGGCAATTCATGCCTTAGTACAGGGAAACAAAACTGTAGAAGAATATGAGATCCTATTTATGGAATTGGTCAAATATGTTTTGTATATGGATAATGACCAACGATAGGTAGAGCGCTTCGTCTATCGATTGAACCCTAAGATAAGAGATATGGTGTGGATGTGGAAACCGTCTTCAGTAGCGGAAGCTCTGGAAAATGCGCGTTATGTGGAGGAACACATGAACTTAACCGGGGGTACAAGACCGACATTTCCACATCATCCTGGATTTGTCGGGAAGGCCCCTAGGACATTTTCCAAGGGAGGGGGCTCAAGGCCACCTCCATATGGTAACATAGTCTCACCAAGGATAGTAACCGTAGGGATCTCAATGGCAGCAAGTGCAACATATCGTTCATCGCGAATGACGTAGACAGGTCCATGGCCATCTCAGGGAACAACTAGTAGGGGCAGGGGTTCAAACGGAAGGAACTCATTTCAGAGACAGTCACATAAGAGTGCGCAGGTTCAATCTCATGTTACCTATTGGGGATGTGGAGGACCCCATTACCAACATGACTGCCCAGAGTTACAGTCAAGATTTGCGCATAGAGAAGGAAAGGCCCCGATGGGAAGAGCAAGTATCAACCACCATATTTACGCAGTGGTTAATAATCTCCAAGCCGAGCATCAATCCACGGTGGTGGAGTCGTCAAGTACGCTAAATCATATCAATGTTAAGATTTTATTTGATTCTGGTGCGACAGATAGTTTCACTTCACCTTTTGCATTAGAAAAGAGTGAGTTGGCAGCCTACGAGCATGATGACTTTAAACAAGTCGACATGGCTTTGGGGGAAAAACAAGAGATAGGACCTAGTGTTGATAATTGTATAATAGACCTGGGAGTGTGTACTACCAGGTTGAAGGTATACGTCACTGCTCTCAGGGAGTATGACCTAATCATTGGAATGGATTGGTTAGTAGCTCACCGAATTTTGGTAGATTGTTTCGCAAAGGTGGTGCTTTTTGTCGATGATGAGGGAAGACCAGTAGAGATCCAGGGTGTACAGAGAAAGGTGTCATTACGCTTTATATCAACTATGAAGGTTAAGCGATGCCTGAGACAAGGGTTTCGACTTTATGTAGTGGAAGCAGTGAACGAAAGGAAGGGACCCTTATTTGATCAGTACTTGGTGCTGTCAGAATTTAAGGATGTTTTTTCGAACAAGTTACCAGGGTTACCTCCTGAGAGGGAGCTTGATTTTACTATTGATATAAAACCTGGTGTAGAACCAATTTTCAAAAATCCGTATCGGATGACAACACCAAAACTTTGTGAGTTGCAAATGCAGTTGAAAGAGTTACTAAACTTAGGGTTAATAAGGCCCAGTGTCTCACCTTGGGGCACACCATTAATTTTTGTAAAGAAGAAGGATGGATTCTTACGACTGTGTATAGACTAGAGGGACCTGAACTATGCTATAGTGAAAAATAGGTACCTTATGCCACAAATAGATGACCTCTTTTATCATATGAAAGGAGCAGTGGTATTCTCAAAGATCGATTTGTGATCCGGGTATCATCAGTTAAGGATTGAGGAAGGCAATATCCCAAAAACTGCCTTTCGAACTCGGTTTGGACATTACAAGTTTGTCGCAGTACCTTTTGGATTGACCAATGCACCAACAATATTCATGAGCCTCATGAACGACGTATTCCAAAAGTACTTAGATCATTTTGTACAAGTATTTCTAGATGACATCCTCATCTATTCCAAAAATGAAAGAGAACATGAGGGACACTTATGAATAGTGTTGTCCTTCCTAAGAGAGAACAAATTGTATGGGAAGTTGTCGAAGTGTTCCTTCTTCCAGAAAGAGATTCACTATTTAGGTCATATCATTTCCAACGAAGGAATCTCTGTGGACCCAGAAAAGGTAAAGGCCATTATGGAGTGGCCAGTGCCAAAAAATGCCCATGAGGTGAGAAGCTTCATGGGGCTAGCAGGTTATTA
>SNQJ01S0047117.1:41189-77786 GCA_010110895.2 Picea sitchensis | reverse complement strand
ATGACTCTATGGAAGAGTATAGGAACCAACTTATCCTTTATTTCAACATATAAGCCTCAAATATATGTACAAACTGAAGTAGTAAACATAAGTCTCGGAAACTTACTGAGAAGTTTAGTCACTAAGCAAGGTCGACAATGGGATCAGATTCTAGCACAGGCATAATTTGCGTTCAACAATTCAGTGAATAGGAGAACAAAAAAAAGTCCATCTGAAATTGTATTTGGTATACAACCAAGAGGGATTACAGATTTGATAAAATTGAATCAATATGAGTTCAAAAGTGCTAGGGCAGAGGATTTTCCAACAGAAATGCAGAAAATCCATGACAAAGTTAGAGAACAGCTACAGGACAACAACCAGAAATACAAAAGAAGAGTTGATAAAAAAAGAAGAGAAGCTCAATTCGAAGTTGGGGATGATATTTTAGCACATTTGAGAAAAGAGAGGTTTCCAAGGGGAACGTATAATAAATTGAAGATGAAAATGATTGGACCATGCAGGATTCTCAGAAAATTCACAGCCAACGCTTATGAGATTGAGTTGCTAGAAAATGTTGGGATATCGTCGATATTCAATGTTGCAGACATGTATCCTTACAACAAAGATGAAGCACGAGAATCATATGATCAAAAATAAATTACATGGGAAGAACAATTGCCCACAGCAGAAAAAGCTCAGATGGAGAAAATTATTGAGCAGAGAGATGGAAGGAAAACCAGGAGAAAGACGTATCTTGAATATTTAGTGAAATGGAAGGGTCACCCAATGGAAGATGCAATTTGGGTCACATAACCTGATATTTTGAAGCATGGAAAGACAATGCAAGATCTCATGGACAAGATTCCATGAATTTTTTTAACCAAAGGAGTATGATGCAAGAGCATATCCTTCAAGCCAACAACGCATGCGTGGAGGCAAATGAATGACATCTCAGCAATGCCAAAATTTCATATCGGGCATTAACTCAGAATTTATTTGGGTTGTCGAGATATTTTGTTGAGTAATTTGAATATTGTAACTTGTTTGAAAAGTCTCTAAGGACTGTAAGAAAACACAGACATGGAGTGTTAACTCTATCCAATAGTAATTAGCAGTTAATGTAATAGGACAGTTAAGGTAGGAGTTTTAAAGTCTGGGATGATAGGTTTCAGAACAGGGCGAGAGAGCCCAAGGAGTCGACCCTTAGATATATTTTTAAAATGGAATTGTAATATATCACTAGGGTGGTAGAGTAGAAGAAGATCAGGATGGATGAGTAACGATAGGTGAAGAGAGTAGAATAGAGTAGAGGAATACTATGTAATTTTTGTTTTTATGAATGAATAGAACAGATGAAAATTGTTCCAAATCCCTAGAATTGTGTTCATCTTGAATGTGATTGAATGGATGTAATTTATGTATGTATGTTTGTTTTATTCATTTCTCATTCATGTATGAGAGTTTGAGATATTGACTCTGTGAAGTCATGATGAAACTGGTTGAGTTTTTCTCTCTTTCTCTTTTGATACTTGAATGCAAGGTGTGCATCTCGAACGCAAAGAGTGCGTCGACTAAGTCTCGGATTGGCTCGGAGAGAAGTTCAAAGGTAATCAAGGAAACTCAGACTAAAGGCAAGGTGTGCATAGAATCAAGAATCTAATGAGATTTGAAGAACCAGAGCCGAAGAAAGCCAGGTGGGAGAGAAGCATTTTATTTTCAAGAAAATCCTTCGGACTGAGTTATTCAAGATCCCTAGAATGCAAGGTGTGCGTGGGAGGTCAAAAATCCTTTAAGGGATGAAACTCAAAAGGA
The DNA here is from genome assembly GCA_010110895.2 of Picea sitchensis. Lineage (NCBI taxonomy): Eukaryota > Viridiplantae > Streptophyta > Pinopsida > Pinales > Pinaceae > Picea > Picea sitchensis. Next base: position 75,992 of record SNQJ01S0047117.1, on the reverse strand, counting down.
ATATCACTTTCATAAAGTGTTCATGAGATCCATAAAAACTTCACTCGTAGGAAAGGACGAAGATCAAACCCTTCTAGGTGTTGAAATCTTCCAAGTCTAGGGAGAAGACGAAAAATCTGAGGAGGGACAACACAACAGCCATCGGATAAGCTGCGAGGAAAATATATGGACAGTCGAATCCACGTCCAGATACTCAGAGGAGTGCCCAGGATAAGACCAGATCTAGATCATTGTATCTGATCGCACAGGATGATAGTCGTCGGATCTACAGAAGTAGCGTAGACCTTAACTCTTCGTGCATAAAGGAAGAAACTTTGACATTTCGTGGATCGAAAGAACAGAGAATAGATTGTTTTGAATCCCTCATACGTGAAATCGCGATTTGATCAACATTGTTGATCAAGGAGTGATGTGGATCATCGATCACCCAAAAGGAGATTTCGGCATTTCGGGAGTCGGGGGTTCGAAGGGAAGAACCTTTATCAAGTGGCGAAGCATGAAGTCCTGAGTCAACAAACGGAGGAAGATGGTTCATTGATCAAGGGGAAGCGAGGATTGTCAATCTAGTGTGGATCATGGGTTTCAGAGTTTTGGTCATCGGAGAAATGAGAGGGAAGACTCCCCCAAGAATCACGAAAAGGAAAGTTTTGATCGGATCCTAAGCGTTGATCAGAATAGATTGTGAACCGTCAATCTAGCATGGAAGAGTTTCAACGTTGGGGAGATTGAAGGTGCAGGACCTCTTGGTCTCACCAGTTGTGAAATCTCGACATACGAAACATGATGCGCCCTTTGTAGGTTAGGCCCATCATCACGTCAATGGTCACATGGATGAGAGTTAAGAGAGAAACTAGCTGTGGAGTTGGGTTCTGAATCAGGGTTTGAGATTTGAAAGTTGGAGAGCTCGGGTCGGCTCATATGTTGGAGTTCTGAAGTCACGAATCGAGACAATTTCCTATTAGGTGAGGCCTATGGTCATAGTCAGTGATCACGTGGGAAAGTGAACCTCGCGCTTGGTGTCTGATTCATATGCGGTGGGTTTCAAATACAGGACCTATGGATTAGTTTAATAGAGGTTCCAGTAGGGACCCAAGAGTTGTTATGGCTTAGGGAAGGAGAACGATCCAATCACCCAGAGGTCGCAAAACCCCGTAGGGGAGGGGGTATGCATCATAAAGGCCTTGTAATTTGATGTGATTATGAAGAATTGTAAAACTAGATTTTAGCCAATCTTTATGAGTCAAAGAGAGTGAGAGGCATTTTCTTACTCCTTGATTGGATTTATTGTAATCATTGATTGATTGAGGCAATTTTTCCTGAGCCATTTTGGCAGTCCTTGTAAAATTGACCAATGAGTATGATTATAAACTCTTGTAAATTAAGGTACTCCAAAGATGTAATACATGTATCATCAACTATAGGTTGTAATTTATGAATATGTGGGCTTCGAATTTTCTTCTCTGAAGAAAAAAGGCGAAGGAGTTACGGGTGTGGATTTTTCCAAACATTTTCTTTGTAGAAGTTGTAGTTGTTGGATTTGTTGTAACGACCTCCTCGTTACGACAACCATTCTAGTAACAGGTGCAATTTTTTTTTTTTTTTACTGGCGCAACCACCCAGCCAACAAGAATGGCGCACGAGTAAGTCCAGGTGAGAATCGAACATGAGACTTCATTTACAAATTTCCTTCCATTTACATGGCACTTGCCAATCCATCTACACCCGTATTTATTATATCCAATAATTATAATAATGAAAAGTTCTTTTGTAATTAAATATTCTCACCATTTAGATACTACTAAAGGTTACTCCACACAAGATTTAATATCTAAACCTTAATACCCTTTATATAAAAACGTTAACTCTACTATTATACATCATAAGAATTGGCTTTGTTACTCAAGGGAATAATCTAACAGTATATTATGAGCCCCTTTAAATTGGAACAAGTTAATTAATTAATTTTCACAATGGATAACTTGAAATAGGGATAGTTATTAACCGTAAGTTATTAATTCCATAAATAACTTTTGAAGAAATCATAGATTACTAAAGAGATTGATTCCATAAGGATGGAATATGAAAATTATCTCATTCATTTCATTATGCATACCGACCTATCTTTCCCCTAAGAATTAATAGGTAGATCTGATAAGACACATCTAAATTTAAATTTCAGTCCCTCGTTTATGAAGTGACCACAAAATATAAGGATTCAATTGAGTTAAAACTAATTATGTGAGTTAAAACTAATTATGCTTCAGGACACCTCAACCATTTACCATGAGGGGTCAACGTCTATACCACACGGGCTTCCGATGCTAGATATTTTAATTAGTTTAAATTCATAATTAAAAAGGTGAGAATAATAGAAATTTATCCTAGGATTGATTCCATTAAAGTACACTTCCTAAATATCATTCGACATAGATTTCTAACCCCAGGATTCCAGAGATTCTCTTACACAAGGATTTGTGGTCACACCTAAGTTCTTGGCATCATTACAGCCATGCACCTGCGTTCAAGGCTTGCAATATTTGCGCGTTTTGCACCCTTCACGAGGTTGTACAGTGCATGCCTTGCTCAGTGTGGCGTTTCTCTTAAAGGGGAGCGAAAACTTAGGAGGGTAAAATCAAATATGAAATCCTATGTCTTCTTCGCTGATCAAATAAAAAAAAAACTTCCCTTCTTCCTAATGCATGAGCGGACATTCTTAACCTTCTTGGAGATTACACACAGGTCGGGTTTGAAGGACGCAATTCCACTTCTTACAATCTAGGGTTGGAAGGCATCAGTCAGAGGTTAGGCGCCAATGATTGTTAATAAAAGGAAAAACAATGATGTAAGGCAGTAAGACTGTGGGTTGTCAGACTTAAAGTAATTGAATTGAAGGGCGTTGATGTTTTTCTTTTCTTTTTAACAAAAACAACCAGGTGGCAGAATTCCCAGGTTTGCATTACACTGAATCCCATTCTCTAAAATCTACCACGCGAATTTAATCTCGCCTTAAGGACTTAATAAAGATTGCAACCGTAAGAACCGGAAGTCAATAAAATTCGGAGGTAACAAGTTTTGTTTTTCTGTTGTCAAGGTTCCTTCATTATGCATTTTCCTTGCTGGTGCTTTAGATCCTTCGTAATTTCATATTCTTAAAATGCCAGGGCAGATATAAGTAATTAAGGACTCGGTTTAAATTGTATTACCTGCATGCGCGCGATGATAGTCGACCTGGGTTATATTTACATAGACATGATAGATATGTAAATTAAACTATCATTTACAACTTTCAGTTAACTGGGCAGATTAACTACCATTTACGACCTGGAATTTTGGACATATTATTTAACTATCAATTAAACTTCCAATTTACTATGCAATTTAACTATCATTTACAACGCATTGTTTTATATAGACGCCTGGAAACTATGAGGAGAAGACCAGCGAATAGCTGAGCAATTACCCTATTCAATAGTACCGCAATAAATGCAAAAAAAACAACGCCCAAGATATATGATCAACCACCATTGAAATATTTGCTCACTGTGGGTGTTAAATACGCCCAATACAAATGAAAAATACTCAATACGGATGCCCAACGTCCAGAATACAGTGGCAACAAAAAACGCCCCAAATGACTGTTGCAACACGCCCAACACAGTTTGCCAAAAACGCCCCATACCATAGTATACAGAACAAATAAGGATGCTCACGGTGTAAGTAAAAAAACGCCCAAAATGACTGTTACAAAAACGCACAACACAGTTTGCCAAACGCCCCATACCACAGTATACAGAATGAATAAAGATGCTCACGGGTAAGTTAAAAACGCCCAGCAGTCATAGGAAATGCCCAGCAATAAACAAAACGCCCATCCATAATTTAAAGGCACACAACAACAATTAAAAACTCCCAGCAGTCACTTAAAATGCCCACCGACAATTGGGACAAACGCCACACAAATCAAATAGCCAAAGATATATCCCAGCAAGACGTAGAACAATAACCCCTTTAAACGCAGATCAAAGGACAACCAACATTTACCCTGAGTGCCATTTAAAAACATACAATGAATGCCCAAGATATACAGCCAAACGCCCAAGGTATACAACAACGCAGACCATTAACGCATTTAAAGTCAGATTTAAAAAAAAAAACGCCCCTTATCTACAATGCATGCCAAAAGACACTCAACAAAATACATTCTTCTCATGGCCAAAAGCGGAGGTAACAATTTTGACATTGCCAGAACAAACTCACAATAACATTGCTGAAATGAAATTTGCTGAATGTAAAAAATGCCAGAACAATCTCACAATATCAATCATCAATTACATTAAATTGCCGAAAGTAAAATGCCTTCTACTTCACTAATTAAAATCATACCGTTGCCTTACGCCCGCGTCGAAAGATGTCCCGTGCTCCGTGTTGTGTCCCGCGCTCCGTGCCACGTCCCGCTCGCCGACCGTAGAAGGCTCACTGGTACCTCCCAGCCAAACACTATGGGTACTCTGCTTCCCCCTTAGCCCCCCGAGCCGCAAAGGGGCCACGCAAGAACCAGAGATAGACTAGCATCTCAGCTCGGCTCCACGGCTGAGCTACCACTCCAACACAACTAAGATAAACCCAACTCCACAGAAGAAACCCGTCAAGCCACAATTCGGCAGCGTGACGTTACGCTAACCGTTCCCCCCTTCTTCCTTCCTTTCCCTTTCTTTTATAGAAATTTGAGACTAACCTGATTTCCTAAATCATTAATTAATTAATTTTTAATGACAAACCTCTAAACATTCTCCGCCATCCAAGTGTCACTCATCCCTATGGTTCTCCAAAATTAATTCCTTTTTAATAAATAAAGACTCGATTCCCTCACTCCCCCAAAAATCACTCCTTAAATTACTCCTTAATCACTGCTTAAATTACTCCTTAAATTACTCCTTAATTTACTCCTTAATCACTCCTTAAATTACTCCTTAAATTTCTTTAATTTTATTATTTAATTCTCTCTTGTTATTTTTATATTTATTTATTTTTAAACCCAAAAGATAAATGCGGTTTTTTATCTTTTCAATATATATTCCCATGGTTCTCCAAAATTAATTCCTTTTAATAAATAAAGACTCGATTCCCTCACTCCCCAAAAATCACTCTTAAATTACTCCTTAATCACCGCTTTAAATTACTCCTTAACTACTCCTTAATTTACTCCTTTAATCAATTCTTAAATTACTCCTTAAATTTCTTAATTTTATTATTTAATTCCTCTGTTATTTTATATTTATTTATTTTAAACCCAAAAGATAAATGCGGTTTTTTATCTCTTTTCAATATATATATATATATATATATATATATATATATATATTATTTTTTATTTTAGCTTTTACACTCCCACACTTTAAATAAAATTATTTTCCTTTAATCCATGGGTTTTGCTTAATTTATTTCCCTCATTATTTTACCCCTTTACCTTTAAGAAGACTTTAATTAACACCTAGGTGGGTTTTAGCCAGTTTACTCTAGGTTTATTTTGCAGACCTTCTTAGGGTCGGCCAATTTATCTTGTGAGATGTTTTAATTCGTGCCTTGACTTGAGCAGGCTTACAATTTTAATTAGGGGAGTCGCCAGAATTTTATCATGCGCTAAGGTCTTAGGGTCATCTAGGTTGTCTCATCATCATCATCCATGCGATTGCTCTCAGACGCACTACGCGCTCCAAGGTTGCCAATTCCCCTCGCTTTCTCTGGCCAAGGCGACCTGCTCTTCAGGATGCACCACGTGTCTAAGGGTGCCACTCACGACTTGTGCATTTCTTTGCACGACGTGTTCTTCAGATGCAAATTCACTGCGTCTAAGGGTGCCACTGTTGACTTGCATTTCTTTATGCTGACGTGTTCTTCAGATGTAAATTAATGTACTCATAAAGGTGCCACCAATCAATTTGATGGATTGTGACCTAACCCCTCGAGTCAACACTCCGCCAGTGGAACTTGTGGGAGACTAAGGGCTCTAAGGAATAAGGCCCCCGCCTTATTGCGCGCCCCTTAGAATCATCATGAGCGATTGTCGCAGTTTTCCCTCACAACATCGTGGATCCTCTCGAACTAGGTAATCGTTAACCTACAGTTCGAGCCACGACGGGAGTGCTAGTAGGCTGTGGCAGGGCTGTTGTCCACACCTCTCCCTCAATATCTCTGGAACTCATGTGTGGCCCCTTTAATCCATATGTGAGTCTTGGTCGGCAAGCTATCGTCAGCCTGCATCATCAACCATCATGTCATATCATGTCAACAACATATCATAAAATCAATAGCATATCATCAAAACAAAACAATATCTCCGTAAATGAAACAAATCAAATAGCCCACTCCCTGACTCAATCCGGAGTCCAAGGGAGTTCCACTGATGCCTCAGCATCCTCAAGGTCTGAAACCCTACACACTCAATGAAACTGAGTCAGCAACACCTGTCTACATCAAAGTAGTAAAAACATCTTGTCATATAACTTAACACATCATAAAGAAGGAAAAAGTTTTATCATCATAAAAATCCAGATCACTTGCGAGTAAGTGTCCTCAAGAATAAGTTTGGTAAGTGCGCCAGAGCGGGATGTTACATTTGCATTCTGAGTTTGAAGTACATGGGTGAAGGAGTCTTGAAGGAATGTGCCCTTTTGAACACATTTTCATACAGATACAGTTCATACTTTTGGAGACCAAAAGGTTCTTTTGTGGGGATGTGTGATCTGGGAAAATCTCCACACATGGGAGGAACTTTATTTTGTTCACAAAGTTGATTTGAAGTTGGCGACAAAGTGGTGAAAGTGGCGAAATTATTCTTTTATGAGTTTTATAATCTCACACATTTTTATTAATGCTTTGTGAGATAACTCTCATGCATTTATCATTTTATTTGATTTACTCTTTGTGAGATGTTCATGCATATTATCATGCTTTAAATGAGATTTTGAAAAAAATCATGCATTTAATTATTTTTGTAAAATGATTAATACTTGTGGGGGAAAATGTGCCTCACGCATTTTTCATTAAAATTGTAATTATGAAAATCGTTTTTTATGTAAGAAACCACCTCACACCAAGTTTCCAATTTTCTCACTAGTAGGTTGAGAGAATCAACGACATGGTTAAAGATTCTTTGGGTGGTTTTGAGACTTTTCCCATTATGTTCTTGAATATAGTTTGAGATACTACATTTATGGATCTTGTTTTTCCTCTTGTTTAATTAGATCCTATTATTGTGGATCTAGGAATTAATGTTCTTTTTTAAGAGAGACTGAGGAAAAACTATATAATTTCTTATGTTATCCCTACGTGAGGGGGCAGAGTAATGAGGAATTAATGATTGGAGTTAGAGAGCCATAGCGTTACTACTTCTAAGTATTGAGATACTTATTCATGTAAGGAATTATCCTTGATGTATGGAGAGATATGAGTGTGAGTAGTCTTCTTCAATTCTCATTTAAGGAGAAGGCATATCTTATGTAGTAACTTATGCGAAGGTCCCAACATATTTTGAATAAGGAATGGAAGCAATCCATATTCCAATTGAAGCGGGTCCAAAGACGTAAACCAGGAGGGGTGAACTTCGTTACCAACATCGGTTGTCTCTCTCTTGTCTTTTTTCTTATTCCATTTTGAGTTCATGTGTGTTATGTATTATTGTTTAAAAAAATGATTAATAATGGACTCATATGCCATTTTATCCTTATGCAAATAATTCGTCAAAAAATGATTCTCAGTTGAAATCTTGTGTAGAGTAAGTATTGACTCATTTTCAGATCACATAGGGAAACTCGTTAATAACATTTGTCAATACGCAATATAAAAAATAACATAAAATCATAATCCATCGACATCATCATAAAAATCCATTAGTGAAACCACAACCATGTACTATAGTTGGATCACTTGCACACAAGTGTCCTCAAAGAATAATTCAATAACACATGCTCACAAGAGAAAGATGTTACATAAACCCCCTCTTGTTTTAAACTTTGTCCCAGAGTTGTAAAGTATATAAAATGCAGTATATAAATCATCTGACAAGATCCATATATCTAAACTATCAAAAAGGAACTGATGATACATATCACATGCGTCCTCCCGAGTAGCCAAGTGTGAACTATAATTTTCCTACTAGACCTTGACCTAATCGACCGTTCAACGCCATAACTGTCGAATGTGATGGTCCAGAATGTATATTAGCTCCACTGTGAGTCCACCCTCGTTTGACACCGTAAGGAACTCATGTCAATCTCATGTGTAGGATCACTAAAATAATGTCGCAAAACATTTACAAGATAAACATCGTGCATACGCCTCCAAGAATGAGGCAAGGTCAGTCGATAGGCCATGGGTCCCTTCCTTTCCACAACTTTGAAACACCCCTCTAACCTAGGAAAGATTTTAGCACACTTTTCGAACTTAATCGAAATTTGGTGTGGTTTCAACTACAAAAAAACTCATTCGCCAACTTCATAGTTGTGGTCAACGCGATGTGCATCAGCATAGCTATTCTATCAAGCTTGAACTTATTTAATCCTTTGTCTTATCATTTTCATTTATTATTCCATTTCTTGTATCATTTCTGGTCCCACCAGGACCCTACCCTCAAATCTATCTCAGCTCAATGGCATCCGACACGGTCGCCCATAGAGAAACTCACATAGTTCCATCTTAATGGTACCATGATATTGGTTGTGGTAGACCGAATTTACTAGTGGAAAGAACTCTTCCCAACATTTATTTTGGTCCAACACATTCATACACCACATATCTTCCAAATTTTGGTTTKTTATTTCTTTCTTCCCGTCTATCTCATGGCGATATGTTGTACTCAAGTTCAGTTGGGTTCCCAAGGAATCTTGTGAACTAGACCAAAATTGTCTTGTAAATATTGATCCTCTATCGACTATGATTCTTTTTGGCACACGAGGCAGTCTCACAATATCGCTAACAAAAAATACAGCTATGTTGGGTCCCTGATACATCATATGCACATGAATAAAATGTGCACTCTTCGTCAAAGTGTCAATTACCATGAAAATTGAGTCATGCCTCCTTTCCATCAGTGAAAATCCAACAATAAATTCCATCGAAATGACCTCCCATTTTGATTATGGAATATCTTGAAGTTGTATTAATCCTGTCGGATGTCTATGTTCATATTTCACTCGCTGACATTCTAGACATCTCGCCACGTAGATAACTATGTATTCCTTTGTTCCTTTCAATAATATTAACATCTTTAAGGTCTACCCTCATCTTCGTGACTCCTGGATGAGCCATGTATACTTCTCTATGAGCATTGCTTAAGATCAAATTTCTAAATTTTTCGTTAGGTGGTATGTAAACATGGCTATTATACCTCATCATTCGGTCATTTTCCAATGCATATCTTTCAAGCCTTGGTACCATCATGGTGTCTTGTTCGATAATTTCCTTAGCCTCTTTATACTAGTCATAGTCAAACTGTATAGTTAGAATCTTTTCTCGAATAATCGTCTGAAGAGGTATCACCAAGAACATTCCTGGTCTTCGACTAAATGCATCTTCCACTCTTTTAAACGTTCATTTAACGTACTTAATCTAAATCATATTTTCTAAGAAATCCTGAGCAACACTTTTGTTCTGGATTCAAGTCATTCTCCACAAAAAATGCTACATTCTACAATGATCTTTTTTTTTGTTCGAATTTATGTCCAATCAAATAGTGTCTCCACACTCTCCAAGAATACATAATGTCCAATAACTTCCAATCATGTATTGCGTAGTTCTCCTCATGCCTTCTTAATTTCCTTGACATGTAGGCGATCACTTGACTGTCTTGCATCAATACTCCGCATAAATATTCCTTTCACACGTTTGTGCATACCAAGAAATCCCTATCCAAGTCGAGGACATTCAGTATCAGAGCTATCGTCAATATCCCACCGAGCCTTTTAAATGCTTATGTGCACTTCTTGGTCCATACAAATTCTTTTTTTTCTTATGCAATTCCGCGATCAGTTTTGTTATCTTTGAAAAACCTTCGACAAATCATCGATAATATCCTACCAAACTAAAAAGTTGCATACTCTCGGTATGCTTGTCAACACAGGACATTCTATAATAGCCTCTACCTTCACTGGATCCATAGTGATTCCTTCACAGGATACAATATGCCCTAAATAATGAATCCTCGATTGATAAAAAGAGCATTTCAATAGTTTCGCGTATAATTTGGTTTCTCGTAAACATTGTAGTACCAAGCACAAATGTTCATCACGTTCTTCCATCGTCCGAGAATATATCAATATGTCGTCAATGAATACTTGGAAAAACTTGTCCAAGTATTCACAGAACACCCCATTCATCAAGCTCATGAATACCCATGGGGYGTTTTTTATTCCAAACGGTAAAACGATAAACTCGTAATGCCTGAATTGTGTCTTGAATGCGGTCTTAGGAATGTCCTCCTACTTGATTCACAACTAGTGATATCTTGATCTTAAGTCGATCTTTGAAAACATCATCGTGCCTTTCATTTTATTAAACAAATCATCTATTATTTGAAACGGATACTGGCTCTTGATCATTATGTTATTCAATTGATGGTAGTCTATATATAGTCTCCACTACCCATCCTCCTTCTTATGAAAAATAACAGGCACACCCGAAGGTGACATATTGGGACGTATAATTCCCATGTCCAACAACTTGTTTAGTTGCATTTTCAACTCCTGTAACTCATGTGTTGACATCTGATAAGGCGTTCTTGCTATCGGTTCGGTTCCAAGTTTGAATTCGATGGTAAAATCCATCTTTCTTTCTGGTGGAAAACCTTCGTAACCTTTATGGGAACACATCCACAAACTCTTGTACTACCAAAAGGCTTTATAATCCTTTCGCCATGCCATTGTAGTTTCAGTTTTAGGGAAGAAATGACTATAACTTGCATCCTTTGCGCATGCACTTATGTAGTTTTAGGGAAGAAATGACTATAACTTGCATCCTTTGTGCATGCACTTATGTAGTTTTAGGGAATAAATGAACCTCGGGGACACTCACTGGTTTCTCCCTACAATCACTCTTCTTTGTCCCTCATCATTGGTCAACTCAACTGTTCCTTCTGATAGTTGGGTGTTTCATAATACAAGTCCAACCAGTCCATATTGATCACATGTCATAAGTTCATAAGATCATGACATAAAGGTTAGCCTTCATGATGTAGGAGCATTGCTCCACCTCATCATGCACCAGCTATATTTCACGCATGGTGCACATTCAAGAAAGGAGAGGCACCACCCTCTCATCTTTTCCTCGAGAATCCAAGACAAGATCTAGGAATTTATTGATAACAAGATGGAAGGAGAAAAACTGTTCTTTCGCAGAAGATGAAGATAAGGTCGCCATTAATAGGCTAACAAAAAATGGATCTACATTTGATTTGGAGCAGACAACCATCATTTTAATTTTCCCTTTCGATAAGCATTAGGGATGGTGATTTGACACCATTTGTTAACTTTCGAGGGAATCTCGTAGAACCCCTCTTGTATAAATATTTGAAATTGTYGCCAAGGTTAGGTTGGTTGGGTTGTAGGGAGAGAAACACAGAGAGTCGACACTCAGTCGTAGCTCGGACTCCACCATTGTAATTTGGTATTCTACTATTAATATAAAATGACAGCTTTTCCTGCTTTACATTTATGTTCAATGGATGTTGTGTCATTAATTGTAGATGAATGTTAGAAATCGTCTACAGGGATAGAGATACTGGTTTCTATCCAAGAGGGTGTTAAGTTAAATCTAGTTTTCTAGCCTAAGTGCAAGGAGTGCATGACAAAAAGAGGAAAATATGTAATCTGACGCAAGGGGTGTGTCTAAACTCAGTGCAGTTAGAAGAAAGTTTCCAAGAGGGCATACCAGATTTATTTACAGACTTAGGGAGAAATTTGAAGGTAGTTAAGTCCCTTCAAAATAAAGACTGTGTGGAGAGAAGCATAGTCCACGATTACCGAATACTCTAGAATACTCTGCCAAGAGGGAATCGATCTTGCGTGAGCATACCCAAGAGAAAAACAATGGAAGGTGTTTAAGAATCCTAGAATTGTTGAACATTCTGGTGAAGGAAGGCTTTGCAAGAATTTCAACGACAAAGGAAAGGAGATGCCTTAAACCTTTCCATAAGGCTGAGGGAGAATTCATCAATGAACTGATTCGAGCATAAGGATTGCGCCTAAGGTGTTTAGAGTTCACCGTATAATATTGAGAAGTATAGCGAGAAAATACTCGGAGGGCATGAGAAAATCACAAAGGAACTTGGAACTGTGAAGGTTTTCAAGCCGAGCAAATTCGTAGGAGCACGGCACAAATTTCTGTAAGGAGTGTAGAAAACCTTCAAGAACAGCCTAAGTCTAGAAAGAGAAATTTCACCAAGTGTGAAAAGGATTCGAGGACTTGTCGAAGTCCCAAAGACAGATAAATCACCCATTGTCGAAGAAGAGATAGATGGAAGAAGATTGAGAAGTTTGGGAGAAGTAACTTCGGAAATTTGCCGAGAGAAGACAAGGATATTCGCGAGGTCGTGAAGAGAGATTTGAATACAGATCATTGGATTTGAAAGGGAATGTGGTATGGATCCGTGCATTTAGGAAGAATAACCCTTCGGAGAAGAGCTAAGAGGAAATCTCAAGGAGCTAAGAATCGGAGAAATATTGCTCATCCATCGAGGAGGACACGTGGAGCAGGATAGACACTTCTCTGATTCACAAGTCAGGAAAAATAGGGTCATGTGGAGAGAATACTCACAAGTTCCAAACTCTCTATTTGATCATAGTCATTGATCACAGGAGGAACATGGACTATAGATCTGGTCCCGAAGAGTTCGCCAATTTGAAGATCAGGGAAATGAGAGAGCATCTCGCGAAAGTTTCGAAGTGTGTAGTCGCGAAGGGAGTGGCCTATGGATACATTTTGTGGTCACATTGAAGAGGGAATCCTAGCCTAGAGAGCTAGCAACGTTGGTATCAAAGTTGAAAAGCACTAAGGAGAGGTTCTGCAGGTGCCACGTCGTGGGCGTCGAGGAAGTGAAAAGGGGCCTATGTCAAGTTAAATCAGTTCCACCAGGAGCCCGATCAACCATCCAGTTCAACAAATTGAACAATCCTAGACCGAGAGGTTGAGATGGCCCCTCTTTGGCAGGAGATAAGGGGGAGGTCATAAACAAGAGTGGTATCAGAGCTAAATTTCTCTCAGGCGGAGAGAAGGAGGTACAAAGATAGTCTGATACCAGGAGTGGTATCAGACCACAGTCTCATATATGGATTTCAAGTGAAGGAAAAGATGATTATGCTCTCAGTTGCAGAGTGAGCATCTGAACTGTTAGGAAGGAAGGTAGAAGGCAAGATGACCATTGATGGTCATAAACATGGGTGAGGAGATGTCCAGTCACAGAAGAGGAATGCGGAGAGGGACAAGGAGCTCAGTGAAATACGAGCACAGATGGAGAAGCTTGCATTTAAGATGCAGCAGGAGTCAAAGGTACACTGGAGGTATGAATGGCCTTTGAAGAGGACATCCAGATGGCCTGTTTAGAAGTTGTTGGCTAGGGGGTAGCAACAGATGTTAAAGAGGTGGCTGAGGCATGTTGAAATTCTCGGTCATTAGGGAAAGAGGTTTGGCAAGGATATTGCAGGGCTGTCAGGTGGGCAATGAGAGCGGATCAGTGGATCTCATAAAATGCCAGGTGGGTAGAAGAGACATCCCATATTTCCAGGTGGACAAGGGATAAGAGATGATCTCAATTGAGATTTCATTTATATATGAAGAGGAGGCAGGAGAGAAACCTCACACAGATGAATATTCACACAGAGCTGTGATGAGTAGTTCCAAACTTACTTCACAAAGAAGGAGGATCCGAGGAATGTTCCGATCATTGGAGGATTTGAAATATTCCTACCAAGTGGCCGTAGAGGCTAGCACAGATGTTGCAGATGCGMTAGAAAGACAACCAACAAAAACTATCATGGAGGAAAATGAACAGATATTGATGTCTGTCCCAACGAGAGGACACCCAATTGAGTCACTCACTGAGTGGAAATTGGAGTTAAATGAACTCGATGACTGGTTGGGCAATCCAGAGCCAGAAGGTGGCTACCAAGAAATAAACATGCGAGAGGAGATACATCAGCACGAGTCACAGTTGGAGGGAGCTGAAAGGGAAACAATCGAAGGACTGGCAAGAGAAATTCTATTATTAGAAGTGGTAGTTGAGAAGCAGTTCATTAATGAGGAGCCTGTAGGATTGAATATTGCAGTAGAGTGGCATGCTAAGGCCACAAAGTAAGAATATGTCTTGGGAAATCAGTGTGATTCACCCATTGATAAGAAGTGAGTGCAATGAGCTAGTCTTCAATAGAAGAACCAGCCAATAGAGCTGCTGGACAAGGTGATTGAGGAGAAAAGGAAGTTGATGTTGGATTTGGAAGAAGAAATTGTCAACAAAAGGAAGTTGGATGAAAGGAATCCTGCATGAGAAGGGAGGATGATGCAAGAACAAAAGAAACGAAGCATGAGATTCGAGAGATGGCTCCAAGAAGAGTTTTGGGATTCTGGAGGACTTCAAACATGCTGGAAATATCATGAGAAGGAGCTCATGATTTTTTCCACTGTGGAGTATGATGTAGGATCATAGCTAAAACTCAGTAGGTGCCAGTTATATTTCATGAGTGGTACGCATTCAAGAAACGAGAGGCATTTCCCTCTCATCTTTTCCTTGAGAATCCAAGACGAGATCCAGGCATTTATTGAAGACAAGATGGAAGGAGAAAAATTGTTATTTCGCACAAGCTAGAGATAAAGCCGCCATTAAGAGGTTCACAAAAAATGGATCTGCATCTGATTTGGAGTAGATAGCCATCATTGTAATTTTCCATTTTGATAAGCATTAGGGATGGTGATTTAACACCATTTCTTAGCTTGTGAACGAAGCTCATATCGAATCTTGTATAAATATTTGAAATTGTTGCCAAGGTTAAGTTGGTCGGGTTGCAGGGAGAGAAACATAGAGAGCCTAGACTCAGTTGTAGGTCAGACTCCACCATTTTAATTTGGCATTCCACCATTAATAGAAAATGACAGTTTTTCTTGTTTTACATTTTTGTTCAATGGATGTTGTGTTATGAATTTATTTTACATGTTTGTGAATTGTAGATTAATGTTAGAAATCATTTGTAGGGAAAGAGATATTGGTTTCTATCTGAGAGTGTGTTAAGTTAAGTCTGGTTCTCTAGGCTAAGTGAAAGGAGTGCATGAAACATAGAGGAAAATATCTAAGCCGACACAAGGGTATGTGTCTGAACTCAGTGGAGTAAGAAGAAAAGTTTTCAGGAGCGCATACCAGATTTATTTACAGACTTAGGGAGAAATTTCAAGGCGGTTGAGTCCCTTGAAAATAAAGACTGTGTGGAGAGAAGCATAGTCCATGGTTACTGAATACTCTAGAATACTCTTACAGGAGGGCATCGAGCTTCCATGAGCATACCCAGGATAAATACGGCGGAAGGTCTTGAAGAATCCCAGAATTGCTTAACATTCTGGTGAAGGAAGGCTTTCCAAGAACTGCAATGAAAAAGGAAAGGATATGCCTTAAACTTTTCCATAAGGTTGAGGGAGAATCCTTCGAATAACTGATTTGAGAGCAAGGAGTGCGCTTAAGGTGTTGAGATTTCACCGTATAAACTAAAGAAGTAGAGTGAGAAACTACCAAGAGGGCATGAGAAACTCGCAAAGGAACTTGGAACTGTGAAGGTTTTTAAGTCGAGCAAAGTTGCAGGAGAGTGGCACATATTTCTGCAAGGAGTGCAGAAAAACTTCGAGAATAGCCTAAGTCTCGAAAGAGAAATTGTGCCAAGTGTGCAAAGGAGTCGAGGACTTTCCGAAGTCCCGAAGATGGATAATTCAACCATATTCAAGGAAGAGACAAGTGGCAGAAGATCAATAAGTTCAAGAGAAGGAATTTCAGAAGATTTGTTGAGAGAAAACAAGGATCTTCATGAGGTCTTGAAGAGTGATTTGAATCGATAATGTTGGATCTGGAAGGGCACGTGGTAGGGATCCATGAATTTCAGAAGAATAACCATTTAGAGAAGAGATGAGAGGAAATCGCAAGGAGCTAAGAACCAAAGAAATCTTGGTCGTCCATCAAAGAGTAAACGTCGAGCAGGATCGACACTTCGTCAATTCACAAGTGACGAAAAGCAGGGTCACGAGGAGAGAAGACTTGTGAGTTCTAAAATCATGATTCAATCACATTCGTTGATCACTGGAGGAATGTGAACCATAGATCTGGTCCCGAAGAGTTCACCGATTTGGAAATAGGGGAAAGGAGAGAGAAACTTGCAAAATTCCCGAAGTGTGGGGTCATGAAGGGAGTGGCCTACGCCTACAATCCATGGTCACATCAAAGAGGGAAGCCTATCCCATAGAGATAGCAGTGCTGGAGTCAAATTTGAAAAAATCTATGGAGAGGGTCCGCAGGTGCCACATCATGGGCACCGAGGAAGTGAAAAATGGCCCGTGTCAAGTTAAATCGGTTCCACGAGGAGCCCGACGAACCATCTGGTTTAAAGAATTGAACTATCCTAAATAGGGAGGTCATGATGGCCTCTCTTTAGCAGGAGAGAAGGGGGAGGTCATCACCACTTCATTATAAAATCTCCCATGTTAAATCAATAATCCCTAACCCTTCCCCCAACCTTATGGATGGCACTCAAATCCATTTCGACATATCTAAACTCATCCCGTCGAATTT
Organism: Picea sitchensis; assembly: GCA_010110895.2. Classification (NCBI taxonomy): domain Eukaryota; kingdom Viridiplantae; phylum Streptophyta; class Pinopsida; order Pinales; family Pinaceae; genus Picea; species Picea sitchensis. Next base: position 59,182 of record SNQJ01S0047117.1, on the reverse strand, counting down.
ATTTAACTTAATTCTTTGTAGGAGAAATACATATCTCTTTAGTGTTGGGATCTATCCACATAGTAAAAGTTTGGTCAGTGATGGTACCCGACATCTCGAGCACAGTGGACTAGTGCKCATTCTCGCAGTCATTCACTATAGTATGAATCTTGTGGGCCTTTCCATAATCTACAACTATAATGTGTCATATTGACCTGAATGCTCTAGCCTTCTCAACTAGATGTTCTCATTGATAATGTGGCTCGCCACATGTCCAAAAAAATTTCTTCAGTCCAATACTCATGGTCCCTGAAGTAGGAGATTCCAACCTAACAACCTGTGATCCTGGTATGTTCTATTGAACATGCCTAACTATTGTTGTTGCACTTCAGATATCGTCTGTCCAGACGGTCTTGCAGTAGTCATGTCCTGAACCCCATTGGTCAGCCCTTCCTCAACTACGAGGGCCTTCTGGGCTCCATCGTGAAAATTATGAGGCATCAAGATCCTCACCTTCACATGAATGTTGGAGTTAAGGAGGAACACAAACTTGTTGACCTCCAACTTCTCTGTGTTAAGATGCAGGGCATACCGAAGTAACTCAATAAATATGGTCTCATACTCCAACACTATACAAACACCCTATCGTAAGGTGTTGAACTCATTGAGATGGTGCTCAATGAATTCCTCTAACAATTACTTCTCCCAGAACTGTTCCTTGAGAAACTCCCATGACATGTCTTTGATATTTATGTTCAATTGAGGCAGGAGAGTCTTCCACCATAGAAGAGTGCTCCCCTTTAGTTGAAATACCACCATGCGGACCTTCATGTTGGAGATATAGACATGAAGTGAGAAGAACATCGCCATGTTATCCAACCAAGCCTCGACGGATGAGCCGTCCATGGAACCCATGAGCTTGGGAAACTCAACCTTCTCAAGTTCTCTATGAATGCTACCACTGACAGTTGGCGCATGTTTTGAATACTCATTGGGTACATGCACCCTGGACTCCTCTATATAGTTGGTTAATCAAGGCCTTTAATATCCTATGAAGGGACCTCATCAATCCAACCAAATCACCCATAAAAATCATATCCTGTCCAAAGACATGCTCTTCTCCTTGGGGGTTAGACCCCTCTGGAATGGATGTTACTGGAGGCATCGCGCCTCTTCCCCTAGCACCACGTCGTCTACCTCCATGGCATATTATATCCAGGATTACCCATAAAGAAAATTTCAATTCTAATTAGTGATAATTTATTAATTAAGTGGCTAATACCGTGGAGGGCGTAACAATCCACAGTCGCAAGGTTGAACCCATTTTGATGCCATATGTAACGGCCTCGTTGTTACAACATTATGAAGTACAATAGGTAATTTTTTTTTTTATCATTAGGAAATTAACGCCAATACAATTCACAACAATGCATATTCATCATGACGTCATAATTAAAAGCCTTACAAGAAACACATTAAATTAATCAATAACAACACAAGCTAGGACATTAACATAAACGATAGTGACACCTGATCAACACATAAACATACATAGCGATGCATATCAACATGTCACAATCAACTGAATAAAATATAATAATGTTCAACCATATCATTGAATGATAAAGAACTACCCGCCCAACCTATCCTCCATGGGTAGGACCTCTAGGACACATAAGCAACGCTCAAGCCCATGACTCTTCCGATTCATTTTGACCATTTAAGGACTCAGGGATGGAGAATTTTCTAAGGAACAAGGAGGTGTCTAGATCCCACTAGTCCAATCAAGGTGAAATCGACTAGATCAAATCAATCAAACGTTTTCTTTGCAGCAGTTGCAAGTGTTGGCTTTGCATTCTAATTCTGAAGGACGTGGGTGAGGGAGGCTTGAAGGAATGTGCCCTTTTGAAGACATTTTCATACAGATTCAGTTGATACTTTTAGAGAACAAAATGTTCTTTTGTGGGGAGGCGTGATCCAGTTAGATCTCCACACATGGGAGGAACTTTATTTTTTTCACCAAGTTGATTTGAAGTTACCAACAAAGTGGTGAAAGGGGTGAATTTATGCTTTTATGACTTTTATAATATCATGTATTTTTATTAATTCTTTGTGAGATAAGTCTCTTTCATTTATCATTTTATTGTATTTATMCTTTGTGATATGCTCATGCATCTTATCATTCTTTAAATGAGCTTGAAAACTCATGAATTTAATTCATTTTGTAAAATGATTAATACTTGTGGGGGGAAATGTGTCTCAGACATTTTTCATTAAAATTGTAATTATGCAAATTGGTTTTCATGTGAGAAACCACCTCACACCAATTTTCCATTTTTCTCACTAGTAGGTTAAGATAATCAAGGGCATGGCTAAAGAGTGTTTGGGTAGTTTTGAGACTTTTCCCATTATGTGTCTAAAGATAGTTTGAGATCCTACATTTATGCATCTTGTTTTTCCTCTTTTGTAATTAGATCCTATTATTGTGGATCTAGGAATTAATGCTCTTTTTTAAGAGAGAGTGACAAAAAACTATATAATGCCTTATGTGAGTCATATGTGAGGGGGGATATCAATGAGTAATTAATCAGTTGAGTTGGAGATCCATAGTGTTACTACTTCTAAGTATTGAGAGACTTATTCATGGAAGGAATTATCCTTATTGATGTATGGAGAGATATGAGTGTGAGTAGTCTTCTTGAATCCTCATTGAAGGAGAATTATGTAGTAACGTATGAGAAGGTCCCAACATATTTTGAATAAGGAATGAAAGTGATCCATATTCCAATTGTAGCAGGTCCAGAGATGTAGCCCAAGAGGGGAGAACTCCATTATCAACATCCGTTGCCTCTCTCTTGTCTTTTGTATTATTCCATTTTGAGTTCATGTGTGTTATGTATTATTGTTTAAAAACATGGTTAATAATGGAATCATATGCCCTTTAATACTTATGAAAATAATTCGTCAAAAAATGATTCTTGACTGAAATACTGTGTAGAGTAAGTACTCACTCATTTCTAGATCACTTAGAGAAATTCATCAATAACATATGTCAATACAGAATAAAAAAAATAATATAAAATCATAATCCATAAACATTATCATAAAATTGCATTAGCGAAACCAGAACCATGTACTATAACTGGATCACTTACATGCAAGTGTCGTCAAAGAATAAGTCAACAACATGTGCTCATAAGAGAGTGATGTTACATACACCCCCTCTTCTTTTAAACATTGTCCTGAAGTTGTACAGTATCTAAAATGTAGTATATGAATCATCTGACAAGATCCATATGTCTAACAATCAAAAAGGAACTGCTGACACATATCACATGCGTCCTCCCAAGTAGCCAAGTTTGAACTATAATTTTCCTATTGGACCTTGACCTAATCGGTTGTTCGACACCATAGTTGTTGAATGGCGATGGTCCAGAATGTGGATTGGCTTTACCATGAGTGCACCCTCTTCTGTCACCGCAAGGAACTCATGTCAATCTCATGTGTAGGATCACTAACATAATGTCACAAAATAGATACAAGATAAACATCATGCATATGCCTCCAAGAATGAGGCAAGGCCAGTTGATAGGCCATGGTATCCTTCCTTTCGATAACTTCGAAAGGCCCCTCTAAACTAGGAGAGAGTTTAACACACTTTTGGAACTTAATCGAACTCTGGTGCGGTTTCCATCACAAGAAAAATCGGTCTCCAACTTCATAGTTGCGGTCAATGCAATGTGCATCATCATATTTGTTCTTCCAAACTTGTGCTTATTTAATCCTTTGTCTTATTCTTTGCATTTGTTCTTCCATTTCTTAGATCATTTATGATCCCACCAGGACCCTACCCTCAAGTCTATCCCAACTCAATGGTATCTGACATGGTCTCCCATAAAGAAAATCACACAATGCCATCTTAACGGTACCTTGATATCGGTTGTGGTACGCAGACTCTACTAGTGGAAAGAACTCTTCCCAACATTTATGTTGGTCCAACACATTCATACACCACATAGATTCCAAAATTTTATTTTTTCTTTCTGTCTTCCCATCTATCTCAGGGTGATATGTTGTACTAAAGTTCAGTTGGGTTCCCAAGGCCTCTTGGGAACTAGACCAAAATTGACTTGTAAACACTGATCCTCTATAGACTATGATTTGTTTTGGCATGCCACACAATCTCACAATATCCCTGACAAAAATTCTAGCTATGTCTCCTACCTGATACGTCATACGCACATGAATAAAATTTGCACTCTTCATCAAAGTGTCAATTACCACGAAAATAGAGTCATTCCTCCTTGCCATCAATGACAATCCAACAATAAAGTCCATCGAAATGACCTCCCATTTCGATTCTAGAATAGCGCGTGGTTGTATTAATCATGTCGGATGTCTATATTCATCTTTCACTTTATGAAGATTAAGGTATTTAAGGTCTTCCCTCATCTTCATGACTCCTGGAGGAGCCATGTATACTACTCTATGAGCTTCGCTTAAGATCAAATTTCTAAATTTTTCATTAGGCAGTACATAAATCTGGTTATTATACCTTGTTAGTCGGTCATTGTCCAGTGCATATATTTCAAACCTTGTTACCTTCATGGTGTCTTTTCCGATAATTTCATTAATCTCTTTATATGAGTCATCGACAAACTGTATAGTTAAAATATTTTCTCGAAGATTTGTCTTAATAGGTATCACCAAGAACATGCGTGGTATTCGACTCAATGCATCTATCGCTTTGTTCAGTGTTCATTTAACGTGCTTAATCTCAATTGTATTTTCTAAGTAAATCTAACCAACACTTTTGCCATGCATTCAAGTCATTCTCTACAAAAAGTGCTACTTTCTACAATGATCTGGTTTTTTTTTCAAATTTCCATCCAATTAGATAGTGTCTCCACACTCTCTAGGAATACATAATATCCAATAACTCCCAATAATTCATTGTGTATTTCTCCTCATGCCTTCTTAATTTCCTTGACATGTAGGTGATCACTTGAGCATCTTGCATCAATACTCTGCCTGAACCTTCCTTGGATGAGTCTCTGCATAATAAGAAATCCCTGTCCAAGTCAGGGACTTTTAGTATCAGAGCTATCATCAACAGCCCAATGAGCCTTCGAAATTCTTCTGCACACTTCTTGGTCCATACAACTTCTTATTTTTCTTCTACAATTCGGCAATCAGATTTGCTATATTCGAAAAACCTTGGACAAATCGTCCGTAATATCCTGCCAAACCAAAAAGATGCATACTCTCGGTATTCTTTTTGGTGTAGGACATTCTATAATAGCCTCTACCTTCATTGGATCCACAACAATGCCTTCTCTAGATATAACATACCCTAGATAATGAATCCTCGATTGATAAAAAGAGCATTTCGACAGTTTCTCGTATAATTTATTTTCTTGTAAACACTGTAGTACCAAGCACAAATGTTCGTCATGTTCTTGCATCATCCAAAAATATATCAGTATGTCATCAATGAATACTTGAAAAAAATTCTCCAAGTATTCACAGAACACCCCATCCATCAAGCTCATGAATAACCTTCGGGTGTTTGTTAGTCCAAATGGTAAAATGGTAAACTCGTAATGCCTGAACCTCGTCTTGAATGCGGTCTTAGGAATTTACTCCTCCTTGATTCACAACTAGTAATATCTTGATCTCAAGTCTATCTTTGAAAACATCATCTCGCCTTTTATTTGATCAAACAAATAGTCTATTATTGGAAACAGATACTCGTTCTTGATCATTGCCTTATTTAATTGATGGTAGTCTATATAGAGTCTCCACAACCCATCCTCCTTCTTATGAAAAATAACAGGCACACCCAAAGGTGACACATTGGGACGTAAAATTCCTATGTCCAACAACTCGTTCACCTTCATTTTCAACTCTTGTAACTCAGGTGTTGACATCTAATAAGGAGTTCTTTTTGTTGGTTCGGTTCCAGGTTTCAAGTCAATGGTAAATCCCATCTTTCTTTCGGGCGAAAAACCTGGTAACCTTCTGGGAACATGTCAGCAAACTCTCATACTATCGAAAAGTTGTCTAATACTTCTACCACGCCCTTGTCGTTTAGCGCTAAGATTTCATATAAATTGCATCCTTTGCACATGCACTTCTATAGCTCTAGGGAAGAAATGAACCTCAAGGACACTCCTTGGTTTCTCCCTACAATCACTCTTGTTTGTCCCTCATCATCAGTCAACTCAACCATTTTGTCTTACAATTGGGCATCGTATCATGCGATTCGAACTAGTCCATACCAATCACGATCTCATAAGGTCCTAATATCATGACATAAAGGTTGGCCTTCATTGCAAAATCTCTCAAGTTAACAAGATATCCCATAACCCTTATTCCAACCTTCTGAATGGCACTCAAATCCATTTCAACCTATCTAAACTCATCTTGTCGACTTCCTTTAACTTAATTCCTTCCAGGGTTGTATTAGAAATAAATCTCTCTGTAGCGTCATAATCTATCAACATAGTAAAATTTTGATCGACGATGCTACCTAACGTCTCGAGCAAAGTGGACTGGTGCTTAGCCCAACGGTCATTCACCATGGCATGAATCTTGTGGGTCTTTCCCAAATATCTAGCTGTAGTGTGTACTATCGACCTAGCCTCTCTGGTCTTCTCAACCTGACAATCTCGCTAGTAATGTGGCTGACCACATGTCCAACATTCGGTGTTCGGTCCAGTACTCCTGGTCCCCGAAATAGGAGTTGTCGGACTAACAGCCTGTGATCCCGGTCTATTCTCTTGAACATGCCTAACTATTGTTGTTGTTCTTCGGATGTTGTCTATCCATACGGTTTTGCAGGATTCATGTCCTCACCCCCATTGGCCAACTCTTCCTCAGCTATAAGGGCCTTCTGGACTGCATCATGCAACATCTGAGGCATTAGGATACTCACCTTCACATGAATGTTGGAGTTGAGTCCAAACAAAAATTTAGTGACCTCCATCTTCTTCGTGTTCATATGTGGGGCATATCGAAGTAGCTCCATAAATCTAGCACCATATGACCACCCTGTCATAAGGCGTTGAACTCATTGAGCTGCCACTCAATGAATTCCTCTGTCAATTACTTCTTCGAGAATTTTTCCTTGAGGAGTTCCCATGACACATCTTCGATGTCTATGTTAAGTTGAGGTAGTTGTGTCTTCCACCATAGAAGAGTGTCCCCCTTCAGCTAAAAGACCGCCATGTGAACCTTCATGTTAGAGGTATAGACATGAAGTGCAAAGCACATCGCCATCTTTTCCAACCAAGCCTTGGTGTCTTAGCCATCTGTGTAACCCGTGAACTTGGTAAAATCAACCTTCTTGTGTTCTCTATGAATGATACCACTACCAGTTGGAGCGCTTTGTGAACCCTCATTAGGTACAAGTGCCCTGGTATCCTCTATCTAGTCGGTTAATCACGGTGTCTGACATCCTCTGAAGGGACCTCAACAATCCAACCAAATCCCCCACAATAATATTCTCCTGTCAAAATACATGCTCTTCTCCTTGGGGGTTAGACCCCTCTGGCATGGATGCTACTGGAGGTGTCACGTATTTTCCTCTAGATCAATGTAGTCTACCTCCACGATGTCCTCTATCCAGGATTACCCATACGAACAATTTCAATTCTAATTAGCAATAAGTTGTCAATCAAGTGTTTAATATCGTGTAAGGCGTGATGATCCAAAGTCCCAAGCTTTAACCCACTTTGATACCATATGTGATGGATCCATCATTACGACACAACAAAGTACAATAGGTATTGTTTTTTTAAATCATTAGGAAATTCATGTCAACACAATTCACAACAATGCATATGCATCAAGACATCATAATTAAAATCCTTAAAAGCAACACATTAAAGTAATCAATAATGACACAAGACAACACATTAACATAAATGATAGTGACACCTGATCAACACATAAAAATACATAGCGATGTAGCTCAACACATCACAATCAACCAAAGAAAATATAATAATGATCAACCATATCGTTGAATGATAAATAATTATGCTCCCAACCTATCCTACATGGTTAGGACCTCTAGGACACATAAGCAATGCTCAAGCCCAGAATTCATCCGATTGATTTTGACCATTTAAGGTCTCAGGGCTGGCGACTATTCTGAGGAACAAGGAGGTTTCTAGAGCCCACTAGTCCAATCAAGATGAAATCAACTAGATCAAATCAATAAACCTAATCATCAATTATTCAAGAACAAGAGTCATCATCAACGTATCAATCACACATCAACATGTATATCATGGCACACAAATATTCTAACTAATTTCTAGAACAATCATACAACCACATTAATTCTAGGGCACAAGAGTAGTCAACTTTATTTTAAATGGCACAAGAGATTATAAGGGCTTAATAACTCATATGCCAATCATTATATCTAAAAGTGAAATAGTAATCTAATTAAATAACTCATCATACATCAATTTTAATTTCAATACAAAAGATTAAGCAAATTCATAACCGATCATACGTCAACATTTAATACTTGGAGCCAAGAAATCTAATCACTTAATCATATATTCATTAACATTATTCCAAGGCTCAAGGATGTCTAATTACTCAATCAAGCATATATCAACATTATTTAATGGCAGATGAAAACTCATCTACTCAATCAATCATACATCAACATTCCTTTAATGGTGCAACAGAATGAACAAGTATCATGAGCATCTATCATTTCCTTATTTAAGAAATTTCAATGATCCTTCCATGACAATATAACATGATTGTTTACTAAAAAGAGAAATAATGATTATACGTATACATGGTTTTACCCCCTCCTTTACCCAACAATTCAAGTCAACCTTGTCTACGATTATTTCATGCATAAACTCTAACATGGAAATTACAACTCCTACTCCATAACATTAAGTACACTTAATCATGCATAATATAATCTCCTTGTACAATTTCCCAGCCATAGCATTCTTACATAATGGGTTCTTATTATTTTAAAATGAGAGTTCTTCATACTATAAAATGAACCTCTCCAACAATTCTAATGAACGAGTAATGTTGCTTGCTAAATTTATGAAGATATTATAATTTTGGCATAAGATCCATGTCTTTGCCACATTATAAAGTACTAGAGACAACCAGTTACATCATTTATGAAACTATGGTTTATTAAGGGTATTGGGATGGTTCTTGTTTTAGGGAGATATCTCAATCAAGGTTACAATGATTATCTTAAATAACGATATAAATGATTTAATCATATAATTACTCAAGTTATCAACAACCAAATTCTTGAGGTAATTACAAGAGTTAACCCCTAAGGAGATCTCCCCTTTAAAGGATTGATACCCAACTTAAAAATAAGTGGAAATCACCATGTATAACAAGTTGGGGTTTCCAGTATCACGATTTAGACTAATGATCTGAACCCACGAATTTACCGAGGCCATATCTAAGGGAGAGAAGAAGGAAATTAAAGGTAGGCGTACGAAGGAATATTTCTGCAAGAAATTCAACATGAGATTCGTTAAGGAATGGCACCTCCAACTGTCAGGGTAAACCAATAATTCGGAGGGGAAAAGATATAGGAAAAATGCGAATGAAATGGAAAATCCAACCATCTGGGTAAACCAAAAATTTAGAGGGGAAATGCTATAGGAAAAACGCTAAAGAAAAGACGCCTCTAGCAGTTTGGGTAAACCAAAAAATCGGAGGGGAAATGCTACAGGAAAAACACTAAGGAAATGGCGCCTCCAACCATCTGGGTAAAGAAAAACTTCATAGGGGAAATTCTATAGGAACAATTCTAATGAAAAGGCACCTCCAACCATCTGGATAAAGCAAAAATTTGGAGGGGAAATGTGTTAAATATAATGCAACCTCAATAGTTTGACTGTACACTGCTAGCTATCCTGGCCAGCTGTACTATCATTTCTTGATTTGCTTGAGCCTATTTAGCTCAGCTAGTTTCCCTTTTCGATTGTACTCTTTTACTTGCATTTCGTAATATTTTCCTAATATACCTAATATATTGAATATTATTTCTTCGCTTCTCTTTCTCTGTATTCTCTGCTTCTCATTTTATCATGGTATTAGAGCTTCAACAGTAAGCCTCTTCACACAGTCTGGAGAGAAACCCGATCCTCAACAACACAAAGCTTACACTATGTACGAAAGCATAGAACGTGAGATTCTTCACAAAGCCTGGAGAGAAATCCATAGTCTGCCATCCACTCAAAAGATCGTCGCAGAAAGAAAACACAAGGAAGTAGAGAGCAATACGCTCAAAAGATTGAGGAGTTAGAGCTGGAGGAGGCAGAAACATTTGAAGAATTCAAAGAAATTATTTCAAATTCGTGAAAGATTGTTGCAGAAGTCAGAACCATCTAAAGATCTCTTGAAATTATTTCAAATCGTGAAAGATTGTTTCAGAAGGTAGAAACATGTAAAGATCTCGTGAAAAATCCTTCAAATTAGTGAAAGATTGTTGCAGAGGGAAGAAACACTCAAAGAATTCGTGAAATATTCATGAATTTCCTTCCTCAAGAGAAACTCTTTGCAGAAGCAGCAAAGAACATGCTAAAGGAGCAAAGGACAGACAAATACAGCCATAAGATTGGTTCTGCTAACAGATCTGAGGCGTTAATTGAGTTCATATAGGATGAGGAGAGCGAAGAAAAGGCAAAAAAATTTTAGACATCGGATTTTGCGTAGAGGATCGATAGTCGTTGGATCTGGGAAAGGTGCATGAGGTTTAGTCCTCTGAAGCACACAGGGGTACATTCGAATCGCGAAATCCTGAAATCACCGGGTGGAATTTTGGCATTTCGGAGTTCGGGACTTGGAGCAGTAAGGGGTCGTGAAGTCACTGCCTCGCAAAGTCCCGATTCGTGAAATCTCGAAGAAATCTAGACCGTTGGATATGGATCACGGTGGCCTGAGAGCCACTGCACCAAAACAGACTAAGGTACGTGAGCCGTCGGATCTAGGAAAGGTGCGTGAGGTTTAAACTTCGTCTCAACAAAAGGAAGTGGAGTCCTTCAACTTCTCAATCTGCAAAATCCCAAAAGGATCGTGAGTCGTCCATATTGAAGGACAGGTGTCGAAGATCTATATCTACCGGGAATTTGGATACTAGGAGATCAAGGAGGCAGGAGTCGTGAGACAAGAAGTCTCGATTCCCAAAATCGTCAAAGGAGATCTAAATCTACCGGGACTTCGAGTACCGGGATATCAAGGAAGAAGAGTTGGGAGACAAGAAGTCTTGGCTCACGAATTCTCGAAAACATCGTAACCGTCCACAAGGAGGACATGTGGCAGTGTTCAAGATTTTAGAGAAATCCCCGAAAGGAACATTTCAACATTTTGGCTACCGGGACTACAAAGGGTAAGAGTTCAGGACTATTGACCCCCAAAATCCCAAAAGGATCTGAGTCGTCAAATCAGGGGAGGCTCATGCTAGTTGTGGAGCCTGATTATCTTCCAAATTCAGAGGTCCTTTCTTTCAGCCATGTTTATACCCCATGAAGTATTTACACCCCAGAAGTATGTACACTCTTCCACGCGGGGGAGTACAGAGGGGGTATCCCCTCTGCGGGGTCCAGGGGGGCTATCCCCTCGGCTGGGGGGTCTGGGGGAAAGCGGGCCCCCAACGGGGGTTCGGGGCAGCATCCCCCGATGGGGATTCGGGGGCAAATCCCCCAAAGGAAAAATTGCCTTGTAAATGTATATTGTAATTTCATTGTAAATCTGGACCATTCATTATAAGTTCACAGATCTAACGGTAGAGATTGTGTTAGGGTTTTTTTCCCTAGAAGGAAACCCTATTTTATGAGGGAAATGTATTGCGGCTATGATTGATGCCGAATATTGTTTTCTGAGAGAGGAGACTGTGAGAGAAAGAAGAGGAAGTTACAATGGGTTTTGTTATAGGTTGTATCCCTTCATTTGTTGAATAGTAATAAAGGAAGGACCTGGCAATTTCTCTGGTGGACGTAGCCCACACTGGGTCAACCACGTAAATCTATATCTCTCTTTTATTGTGTATATTTTGTGTTTTGTTTCTGCATTTGTTTTATTTTATTGCTCCACGGTCCTGTTTTTCTAACAACTCACAGCTGTTGATCTCCCACAGGAGTGGAGTTTCGACATTTCAGAATTCGATACTTCGGTATTTCAGATACCGGAAGTTCGAAGGGTCAGGAATTGGAGCAACAGGATTCACGAACTTTCGAAATGCGAAATCCTGAAAAGGCATTCGAGAAGGATAGATGCCAAGATATTTCGAGTTTTGGCATTTTGAGGAACAAAGAACCGACGAAGTGCTTGCATCGCAATTCCCTAAATCGCGAAAAGTCGGTAGCGCTTGAACGATTAGGCGTGTGGTCACCAGTCGTGGTCACATAGATGGAGGTTAAGGGCCAATATAGGGTTGTTAAGTGCTTTTTGGTGTTTCAGCGACCGAGAGCTGGGGAGACAATACATTGGAAGACTCATATACAGGAGTCCCGAAGTGCGAAAGGACAAAGTCACCCGAAGTTGAGACTCGGGAAATCTCAAATCGCGAAGTTCTGAAGTCACTGCAAGAACTTAGAAGACTTAGTTTTACACACAGGAAATAGGTAAACACGAAAATTTTCCAACAATTTCTTTGTTGTTTTCTTAAAAATATTTAAAGATGGCCACATCTAGAAATTTAGGACCAACTCAAGGTCCGATTCTTCCTAGAAAGAATTATGAGTTTTGGTCTCTTCGAATGAGATCCTTATTGCAAGAACAAGAGTGCTGGGATCCAGTGGATCTTGGATATGGGAACCATATCCAACCAACCTTTTTGCCATGACAAACCAATAGAGAATTGCTCAGGCAACACAGAGGAACAGAGAGAATAAAGCCAAATTCGGGATACAAAATTTAGTGGATGACTCGATTTTCTCAAAAATCACGGGCGCTGCTACTTCAAAACACGCATGGGACATCCTTAAATTAGCCTACCAAGGAAATGGAAGGGTCAAAACAATCAAACTGTATACCTTGAGGATGAAATTCGAGACTTTAAGAATGACAGAGTCTGAAAATGTGGATCATTTTATGACCAGAGTCATGGGAATCATGAACTAGATCAGATTGACTAGTGAAGCCATCCATGATCAATGCATTGTTGAGAAATTCCTCAGAAGTTTACCAAATAAATTCGAAATGGTTGTTACAGAAATCCTTGAATCCAAGGATCTATCACATTTTTCAACAGATGAACTAATTGGTTCCCTGGTAACACATGAGACCAGACGGAATCTCACAGATGAGTCAATTGCCAATGCCTTTAAAACTCAATTCTTCTTAGGGAGAGGTGGAGGAAGAGGCAGAGGTCACCAAGGACGGGGGATAATTACAGGTAACCAACACTCAAGTGGAGGTATTAGACAACAGAACCAGAATCAAAATTTCTAAGGTCACAGACAACAACACCAGAATCAGAATTTTCAGCCTCAAAGAGGCAGAGGGAGAATATCAAATGACAAATCAAGCATATAATGCTATTACTGCAAAAAGTATGGGCACTATGAATCTGAATGTAGGAAGAAGCAAGCATATCAACTCTTAGGCGGAGCACATGTCTCAAATCATATGGGAGAAACCTCAGAAGGTATGTTTCTCTCATGTCACAAGACTAAAGAACAACCTAAAGATCTTTGGTTGCTGGACAATGGATACAACAATCACATGACAGGTAACAAAGATTTACTTTCATGCATTGATTTGTCAATATCATCTGATATTACACTTGAAAATGACTCCTTAGTCAAAGTTCAAGGAAAAGGAACTGTACCTATTCTTACTAAACAAAATGTAAAGAAAGGCATAAACAATGTTTATGATGTTCCAGATCTAAAATATAATCTGCTAAGTGTAGGATATCTCATTGAACATGTCTATAAGGTACTTTTTGAAGGAGCATCTTGCAGGATATATGATAATTTCCCTGGTAGAAAATTGATTTATGAAATCCACATGACTCAGAATAGGATGTTTCCCCTGACCGTCAAAACTGCAAATATGATCCAAACATTTGCACAAAGTGCATCCACCCCCAATGAAACTATGGTTTAGCATACAATATTTGGACATCTACCCTTTCAAAGTCTCAGTCTTTTACAGAAGCACTCCATGGTCAAAGTTCTTCCTATCTTCTTATAACAAAATTCCCCATGTGAGTCTTGCATACTTGGAAAACATAAGAGAACTAGTTTTCTACAGTCCTCCACTCAAGCCAAACAACATCTCGAGATTGTTCACACTGACCTATGTGGACCAATGCAAACAGAGTCAATAGGTGGTAGATTTTACTTTCTAACGTTTATTGATGACTTTAGCAAGAAAATATGGATCTATTTTCTCAGACATAAGTCTGAAACTTTTGCAAAATTCAAAGAATTCAAAGCAGAAGATGAAAAACAGAGTGGAAAATATATAAAATCTCTCAGGTCTGATGGAGGAGGAGAATTCAACTCCAACGAATTTGCAAATTTCTGCAAATCACAAGGCATCATCATGCAAACTACAACCAGGTATACTCCACAACAGAATGGAGTGACTGAAAGAAAAAACCAGACAATAATGAACATGTCAAGAAGCCTACTGAAAGAGAAATGTTTGTCAAATATTTTTTGGGATGAAGCAGTAGCATGCTCATCTTATCTCTTGAATAGATCTCCAACCATAAGTCTAAATATTAAAGTCCCTCAAGAAGCATGGAGTGGGACAAAGCTAAATGTTGTGCATCTAAGGACATTCAAATGCATATCATATGCTCACATACCTTCTGAATTAAGGAAGGAACTGGATGATAGAAGTGAGAAATGTATCTTTAGTGGATACAGTGAAACATCTAAATCTTACAGAATTTACAATCCAATCTCAAAGAAACTAATTCTCAACAGAGATGTAAAATTTATGGAATATCAACTATAGAATGAATATGAAAATCAACAAATGGATAGTCAAAATCCATTGTTGTCCAGTCCTGAAAACACAGAAAATTCTGGACAACCAATATCTCAACCTTCTCTTCCAAGATTGCAGGTACAAGGACAAGCTGAAAACTCTCAGAATAACTCAACTTCTAGTAGAGACTCATCCTCTGAACTTCAAAATCAGAGAAATTGAAGTTTGAGAGAAATCCATCAGCAGTTGGATAACATTGAATATCATAACTTTTTTTCCTTAATGTCATGTCAACCTACATCTTTTAAAGAAGCATCTAAGGAGCCACATTGGGTTCAAGCCATGAACCAGGAAATTGAATCCATTGAGAAGAACAATACATGGGATCTTGTTGATTTTCCCAGACACAAGAAGAGTATTGGTGTCAAGTGCGTTTACAAAACTAAACTCAATGAAAAAGGGAAGATTGAAAAACACAAGGAAAAAGTTGTTTCCAAAAGATTCTCACAATAACCAGGTACTGATTATGGTGAAACTTTTTCTCCAGTAGCAAGATTAGACACTGTAAGGACTCTATTGGCCATAGCAGCCCAACACAAATGGCAAGTATACTAGATGGATGTCAAGTCAACTTTCCTGAATGGTTTCTTAGAAGAAGAAGTTTATGTCAATCAACCACCTAGATTTGAAGTCCAAGAGCCGCCAACCAAAGTATATCGGTTGAATCAAGCTCCAAGAGATTGGTACAGTAGAATTGACACTTACCTGATCAAAAGTGGTTTCAGCAGAAGCCAAAATGAGCCAACTCTTTACACCAAAAAATATCAACACGATAAAATTCTGATTGTATGTTTATATGTTGATGACATGATATATACTAGAAATCTTGAATCAACCAATTTTAAACATGCCATGCAATATGAGTTTGGGATGACAGATCTTGGCATAATGAAATATTTTTTGGGGATTTTGGTTGATCAATCAACCAAAGGAATTTTTGTCTGTCAGAAAAAGTATGCAGCAGACATCATCAAAATATTATGCATGGAAGAATGCAATCCAGCAGAAACCCCTATACCCCTAGGCACAAAATTGAGCAAGAAAGATGAAGGCCCTACAATGGACCCTACCCCATACAAAATTTTAGTAGGGAGTTTGTTGTATCTTACAGAAACTAGGCCTGATATTATGTATGCAGCCAACCTTGTTTCCAGATACATGGAATCCCCCAAAGATTCTCACTGGAAGATGGCGAAACGAATTCTGAGATATGTTGCAGGAACTCTGAGATATGCTACACTAAATCTGATGATCATCATCTCTCTGGTTACACCGACAATGATTTTGCAGGCAACCTAGATGATAGGAAAATCACCTTGGGACATGTTTTTCACCTGGGCACGAACATGATTTCATGGGCATCAAAGAAGCAACCAATTGTATCAATATCTTCTACAGAGGCAGAGTATCTTGTTGCTACCTCAACTTCCTATCAAGTTGTGTGGCTAAGAAGAATATTGAAAGATATGTCACATACATAAAAGGATCCAATTCCTATCTTCTGTGACAACACCTCAACAATTGCTCTATCTAAAAATCATTTGTTTCATAAGAAAAGAAAACACATTGACACTCACTTTCACTTCATCCACGAGCTAGTCAATAATGGTGATATTGCACTTCAATTCTATGGTTCTTGAGATCAACTTGCAGATATCTTCACAAAGCCACTCAAAAAATCCATTTTTGATTTTCAGAGACAACACTTGGGCATCATCAGTGATGATGTTTGTAACTATTGAGTTTCAGAGGGAGTGTTAAATATAATGTAACCTCAACAATCTGATTGTACACTGCCAGTTGTCCTGGCCAGCTGTACTATCATTTCTTGATTTGATTGAGCCTATTTAGCTCAGCTAGTTTCCCTTTTCTATTGTACTCTTTTACTTGCATTTCATACTCTTTTCCTAATATACCTATTATACTGAATACTATTTTTTCTATGCTCTTTCTCTGTATTCTCTGCTTCTCATTTTATCAAAATGCTACAGGAAAAAAATGCAAAGGAAAAGGCACATGCAAAAGGTTGGACAATCTCTAAAGGAATATCATTGTGGGATATCACTCATTTTTATCATGGGAAACGTTTTTTATCCCACTATAATTTCCAACTTAAGCATCCAACCTAATTCCCATGGAATTCATCATAAAAATAAATTGTAAAGGCTATAGAGTAATCCTTCAAGTTATGGATTGGAACTAAGGGAAAATTTTCAATAAAAGAAAAAGTTGAGTCTAGTTATTCTCCATACTTCGAGTAAAATTAGAAGGTTTTAAGGATCGAGTAGAAGTGTATGAATGCTAATTATCACATCCAAGGATAAGGTAAAAAAGTCAATAAAAAAAGAGAAGGAAAATCGCAGATAGAAACTAYAGGGGGTTTTAGGAGAGATTCTCCCCACTGAGCCATTCACGTGCACAAAATAAATGCAGAGGGTTTTAAAGAGAATTCACGACGAGAATAACATTGCTGAGTGAAAATGCATGTAAAATGCAGAGTGAAATCTTCAAGAAAAATGCACAACAATTCTCATGGAAGAACACACAAGTAATGGGTGAAATGTTAGGTTCAACGTAGAGTTCAATCCTAAGGAAAAACGCAGAGCGAATTCTCAAGGAAAACACATAGGACTTTGCAGAGTGAGTTCGTTGTGTGAAAGAAAAATGGAAATGGAATTTTCTTGGTTAAAAACGTAGAGGAGTGTGAGGACGTTCACTGTGCATGAAGAAACTTAACTAAAAAATTGTGATACATAAAGAAAAGCTATACAAATTATCATTTAAGGAAATGTTACTGAAATCTTAAGGAAATTATTTAGTTCATGCAATCGGCGCACCAAGGAAATGTCCCGCAGTCGGAGAACAATCATCGAAATTCATATCACATAATCTTTTTTCATAAATCTATAGTTATAAAGAAAATTATAGAAATCCAATTTATAAATTAACTATTACAATTAGAAGCACTCTTTCCGATCACCCTTCTACTAACC
>SNQJ01S0047116.1:48376-64773 GCA_010110895.2 Picea sitchensis | reverse complement strand
CTCTTGAGCTGTAAAAGCTAACAGTCATCGTCAGCAAAATATAACATGTTCAAACGATCCGTGGGCTGGTCAAGAAAATTTTCAAGATGGATCGAAGGAAACATATAGGATGCTTGGACAAACACTTCACCACCACCTTCTTCACTATGTGGCCACTTGCAAGCCCTGCTACAGTGATTGGAAGAAGTATGGTCAAAAAATTATTAACAATCATGGGTACAGGAACCGTCGAAACCTCCACCTTCTTTTTCTGCTGGAGAGGTTGTCTAGGAAGGGGTTGCCTTGGCTGAGATTATCTTTGATTACTCGGGGCAGCTTGATGATTTTGCAGATTTTTCTCTAACAGGATCATCTTATTGGTTAACTCTTGCAATAAATCAACAAACCATGATGGTACCTCATTGTTCTTATCGGTAACTTCTTTACTTCCGAGATGCTCTGCTCTGGGGATCAAACAACCTAGATTGACTTGGTTGACCCTTCCTAGCTGCGATGATATTTCTCTCCAATTCAATAACAACAACTTGGGCTTCCTCCAGATTATGAAGATCTTTCTCCCCGAGGAAGTTGCCAAATGATTCGTCATACACCCGTAAATAAAAATGTAATGTAAACTCATCACTGGGATGCACATTTTGAGGAATCTTAAAATAAAGTTGTAGAAATTTAATGAAAAAATCAACATAAATTAATTCTGTCATACACTTAACAACCTGAAGATTTCTGTCTTACACTTAGCAACCTGAAGATTTCTATCTGAGATGGACCTACATTCAGATAAATATCATAAGCAGAAACACACATTACTAAGTACATTTGCAGCAGAAAATAACAATGAACAACAGTCACAAATCCATGTAGACAACCCATAAATTTTGGCGACCAGCCAGGGAAAACTCCAACTTGGGGAAACCCACCGAGAGAGATTTATTAGTGTCAGGAAGTCAGAAAGTTACAGCAATATACATTTGGCAGCAAGAGACAACTTACAGACACCCACAATCTGTCCCAATTTTCTGCCTAGAAAACTGTGCCCAGAAATCCGTACTGCTGTACGACCCTCCTCCAGAACAATACCTTGAAAAATGTGCCCACAGTCTGCTGTACAGACAGAACAGTATGCCCCCCTGCAGCAAGGAATACTCCTAAACAACCTCGAATTTCGTGCTAGCAAAATGCCTAAAAATCATGCCCTTCTTCCCTGCTGTACAGTACGGGCTCCAACAGCAGTAATAAACTCAACAACTTTTCACATAGTAAATTCTTGGGAAATGTGCCCAAGCTCTTTTGAAATCAGTGCCAACTCTACTGCAAACAAGTTCTTCCAAGCTCTCTCGAAAAATCTCTCAAAAACTTGTCTTGCACACTGCCCTAGGTTCCCTCTTGTAGTTGAAAATGACTTTTCATATCTAAATGTCTTTTCACCTTCCCCATCCCTAGATCTAATGGCCAAGATCTAATCTTGCCTTGACAAGATCAAGGGATATGATTCATTCTCTCCAAAATAAATCACCTAAAATATTAAAGTACAATTTCACTTTATAACATAGTGCACTTTATGAAATCAAGTCACTTTAATATTAGAAGGTTACTTTATAAAAAGTCACTTTCATAAAATAGCCACTTTATTACAACTTTATAAAAAGTTAAAACCTATTACAAAGTGAAGTGCCTAGTAGTGTAAATACAAGGTCACTTCCGCATACAAGACAAAACGTGCGGAGTACCTCACGAGCTATAAAAGCTAACACTCCCTCTTAGCGAGGGATGTACTCGCTGCCATCACCATCACCTGGTCCAATCACACTATTCGCAGTAGGAGCTCCCTCTTAACCTAGAGCCAACCTCAACACCTGCATAGAACTCGAATATGAAGACATCCTCCTGACAGCTACCCTGAACCTTGAGCTCCTCGGAGAGTCCATCCTCCCACTCTGAGATTCAGTTCGCTCACACCAGCTGAGCTTCCTGCTAGTGCTTTGAAGAGACTCCCTCTCTTCCCTCAGAATGCAAGACTGAACCCTTGGTACCACTGCAGTCTCAGGAGCCTCCTGCTCCTCATCTGACTCTGAATCATAACCTGTAGGTTGTCCTCGCATCTTGTACAACCTATCCAACAACAGTAATAAACTCAACAACTTTTCACACAGAAAATTCTTGGGAAATGTGCCCAAGCTCTCTTGAAATTAATGCCAACTCCACTGCAAACAAGTTCTTCCAAGTTCTCTCGGAAAATCTCTCAAAAACTTGTCTTACACACTTCCCTAGGTTCCCTCTTGTCGCTGAAAATGACTTTTCATATCTAACTGTCTTTTCACCTTCCCCATCCCTAGATCTAATTTTTCTTTGACAAGATCAAGGGACATGATTCATTCACTCCAAAATAAATCACTTAAAATATTTAAGTACAATTTCACTTTATAACATAAGTGCACTTTATGAAATAAAGTCACTTTTATATTAGAAGGTTACTTTATAAAAAGTCACTTTAATAAAAGAGCCACTTTATTACAACTTTATAAAAGCCTATTACAAAGTCAAGTGCCTAGTAGTGTAAATACAACGTCACTTCCGCATACAAGACAAAACATGTGGAGTACCTCACGAGCTACAAAAGCTAACAAAAATTTAGAAAAACGGTTATTGAATTTAGATACAAATCCATTATCCTCTTTAAGCATAGAAGTAAGTTTAGATATTAGGAAAGAATTGTCCTATTTGCGGTCCCATTTTTCTGTGAACTTGCATCTAAATGTATCCCAACCATCAATGGAGGCAGCAAGAAGGGATTTGTACAACATTTGTGCATCCCCCTCAAGGGTTTGTATGGACATATTCATCACGACATACTCATATTCCAACTCCAAATCGTCCACAATTCGACGATTTGGCATTGTCATGGATGGATCCTAGCAGATTCAGATCCAAATCTGTATTCAATCTAGGGATCGGTAGATCTTTCCCCCGGGCTTGATGGATCCGGTAACATAGCCCCTCATCCATCCAGGCACTCATTCAAATCAATTTGTATACCTCTAACATGTGTGATAAAGATACCAAATAAATGATAATCCTTAATGTGCATGCATCTGAATAGCAACATAATGACTATGAAACCAATATACTCCGAACACAACCTGCTTGAGCAAGGTCTTCAACCTAGTACAAGGCCTCATACACATTGGGGGGTAACACGTTGCATGACCACATGTAAGGCACCTTGACATGCGTGACGCTTTGCTCTAGCATGTCAAACATGCATTTGGTATATGTCCTTTTCAAGGTGTGTGCCAAATGCATGTCTGACACCCTTCTCTAGCGTGCCCAGGTGTGTCAAAGATTTGGAGCACCAAAAAAGTTAAAAAAAAATAGCAAAAAAAACGTGTAATGTGTTAATAAATATGTCCCAATGTTTGATTGATGTAGTTCTATTTTCTAAACATTCAAAAAAATTGCATCTGCATGTCTATATATTCACTCCCCCCTTGAAGGTGTACGAGAGTATCCTTTTCATCAATGTGCTATATATATAATTAGGAGTGGGGGAGCACATTGATGAAAAGTATAATTAGGAGTGGGGGAGCACATTGATGAAAAGGATACTCCCCTACACCTTCAGGGGGGAGTGAAGATGGTTGGTGGTAATCCAAAACCACCACATTGTGCAAGATGGTTAGTGGTCAACCAACAAAACCATGACATGGAGAATCCAAAGCTTAAGCTTGGATCCCTTCAACTATGAATCATTGAAGAACATAAACTTCAACAAACTTCTCACCTTGCACCTGACAAGGGGGAACATGTCAGATATCAATGATGATAGTCAGGCTTATAGATTCGAAGTCCTATCATTCATAAAAATCAAAAGAATGGGAATGTTCAGACATGACAATTGTTCACTTCGAGATACAGATATTGGTGGTTTTTCGGGCATATCTTCATCGAAGCTCAGTTCAACAGTTTCAGATTGAAGATGATACAGGTTATGGTATTGTTACTGGTACAACTATTCAAACTTGTGATTGAGGGGGGGAATGTTAGACTGTGAGTCCCTAGACAATCACAAAGTCTGAATAGTTGTACCAGTAACAATACTATAATTGGTATCATCTTCAATCTGAAATTGTTGAACTGAGCTTCGATGAAGATATGCCTGAAAAACCGCCAATGTCTAGATCTAGAAGTGAACCACCGTCATGTCTAAACATTCCCATTCTTTTGATTTTTATAAATGATAGGGCTTCGAATCTTGATTCCTGACTAGCTTTGAATTCTTTATGTTCTTCAATTATTCATAGTTGAAGGGATCCAAGCTTAAGCTTCAAACAATTCAATGATCAACTTAAGTCTTCAAAAGTCTATTGTCTCTGATAGTTTGACAATGCTCTAAGCAAATGTTGTCATCTTGTTACATGAGATTACGAATCGTGAATGATCAATTTGTTTGTAGCTCCTTATTACTCCATGCATGTTGGGTATTGTTTGCCAAATGAAATATCAATGTCAAAATACTAGACACAAAATCAAGTATCCAAAACAAAATCACCACCATGATACACAAGGACAAGTGTCCTTAGATCCCCTTATTCAATTTCAGGCGGATCTAGGACAACCAAAAGAAAAATTGATTTTATTATGAGATAGCTTTCTTGCTATTACAGTACCCCAAGAGAAGTCTTCAATATAATTTGTCCTTTACA
Organism: Picea sitchensis; assembly: GCA_010110895.2. NCBI lineage: Eukaryota > Viridiplantae > Streptophyta > Pinopsida > Pinales > Pinaceae > Picea > Picea sitchensis. Next base: position 60,073 of record SNQJ01S0047116.1, on the reverse strand, counting down.
ATATTCTCCTAATCTCCTAAGTTTTGAGCAAAGTTATTAAGTGGCCCCAATGTTATCAGAACCGAAAACTGAACTGGATCGGTCGACCAAAAACTACATAAAATATTCAAAATTTGAAAAAAAACATATATACTCATGTGCATCAATATGAATCCAAGCCATTTATACACAAATATGCAAAGATTCTCATATATATAGCAAGAGTGCATATAACCAAAATAGCACCAAGTGCAATACATATCTGAAGTTCTAAACAAAAATACATCAATAAAGAGGCTCTAAATGCCCTCTAGAGTCCAAAAATAAGCATAGTATATTGTATGATACTAGAATCTAGATACTATCATACTACTGTACTACTACTAATCATCAGAATCCTCATCGGAATCCACATCCTTCTCATCCTCAACATGAATAGACTAGGACCCTACACGGGGATTATGGATTCCGCTTGATTCCTCTGACCCTGAAGGTATTTGTACCTCTGGTTGTGGAAGTGGGTCCAAGGCCATCCAAGAAAGGTCTTCGTTGCCAAATGCTGGTGCTTGATGTTAGTATTGTATTTGTTCCTGCAAGAAAATGAAGGATAGATGAGGTTATAAGGCTGAGATCAGATGAGTTAGCAGCAGAAAGTCGAATGTCAGGAGTCTCTATAGAAAGAAAATCCATGCCTTGGTGCGCATAAGGCAAAATTAAGCTCTCGGGAGCTTGTCGCAATCAAAAGGGGCTTATCGGAGCCCAAAAAGGGCTTGGTGTATGCCAAAAGGGCTTGTGCACTCGAAAAGGCGCTAAGTCTATAGCCCCGAGGGCTTATCACAAGACCACGGCCTAAGCACGCAGAATCGACAGTTCTTCAAACCCCGAAAGACTGATGGCTCAGATCTTATCGCACGTCCACTACCAAGATCGACGGTCAAGATACAATTTCGGGGTCCCCTCTTTGGAGTCACATTCGGATCCAAGCCTCAAGCACTCCAAAGAGGCTCCTCCGATGGACAATCTTGATTTAAATAAGCACACCCTCAATCAACGGTCTAGATCTGCTCCAAAGCACTAAAACTTCCAACCAAGTGTCACGTCATCTAGCTAATAGGGTGTTGTCAGGGAAAATCTAGAGCTGCCACGTGGACATGCGAAACCTACCACATGCAAAGGGTAAAAGCCTCAAATCCGGGTGACACGTGTCCCACCTATTTGCCACATCAGTGCCAGAACAAACGAACGAAAAGGTGCCACGTGTCCTGGCTAGCATTGACACGATATATTTTCCTTAGCCAATTTTTCTCTCGCGATCGTGCTAAGATCAACAACGCTTAGTCCATTTCTGGCACCCCGATCAATGGTCGAGATGAAGTCTCGGAGTTTCCCTTGTCCGAGTCTTGTTGAAGCTTAGACCCTGATCGCTCCGATGGGTATAATTCTGATTGACAGTCCAAGCATGAGCAAGCTAATCCGACAGTTGCTGTGTTTTGTGCCTTGATCAGCTTGATTGACACAACTATGATCAAAGGTCACAATCACCCGCAAACAATAGATCCGACTGCTATTGAATTTCACGCCTGTGCAGTTTTATCTTCGAGCTGTTGCAGCAAAGTAAATGATTGCAGGGATTTTCTTAGGGAGAAAGCGTGATCGATAACTTAGCCTACGAATTTCTAGCTACTCCACGATCTCAACATATCAGAAGTCCAACAGGTAAAAGTAATTTTTACAATTTTCACTCAGGAGGAAAACCGCTCAAGAATCAAGAAGCAGTAGGAATATTCAAGAAGATGGAAGTGGTTTCAAGAAGATGTTTTAGGGAATGCGTGAGAAAGATAAAGGGAAATGAAGGCACCCATTGTTAAGGTCGACACTTTGGGGAGTTTAAGAGTTTCTTGCAACCAGAGCTGTTTGACCAGAGAAACCTTGAGCAAAGTTAGTTGATAAATGCATAAGGAAATCAAAGATTCATCCCTTGCGTTTAAGTTTTAGTCTGTAATTCTTCTTTACAGTATTTGTGTTCTTGTAAAGCATCTCCCATTTTTTGCTTCTGTTGTATCAGATCTGATTTATAAAAGCTCGGACAAGAAGTTATTCACCATATTCGCTGTTACTGTGTGATGTCTAGTTATGATATAGAAGTGATTTCCTCTGAATGTATGACCATTTCCTGTCATTTCTTTGTGCTTTTGAATGATATGCAGAGGGTACCTCCATGTATTTGAATGTATGAAGATATTAATTGTTTGAAGCATATGTTATTGATCTGCTTACACTTGTTGGAGTTGCTGAATTCTTCATTGCTCAACACTATTCATTTCACGTAGGCTACAGGATTCATTCTTTGCAGTGCCTTGTATGTTTATTTTGTTCTTTCCTCTGATTCACCATTCCATCTCCCTTTTAAGCTTGACTGTCTGAAACACTCATGGACAAATGCCTCTGATAGTTGAGAGCATTCATTAGCTGAGCTAAGCACTGTTTGAGGTCCTTGGTTTTAAGACAGAGAGAGGGAGAAACTTCCCAAAATCACACAATTACTCTTTTGCAAATCTAGCCTTAAGACTCATCCTAAGTCTTGGCCCCTAGGGTACCTCGACATCGTTCCATTAACAACTTGGAACATCTTGAGGGATAACATCCAAAATGGTGTCATTGCTGGGGACGTAAGTTGAAGAAATCTTCCCTGGGGATACGACATTGTAAGATTTGAGACTTGACGGTGAACAAGCCTTGGGAACGTGGATGTTAATCTTTCCCCTGGCGACTCCATAGAAGGATAGCCTGGCCTCTGCCATAAGACATACTAGAAGCCATCCTGATCCAGATCAGGTTCCGACATATTTAGATCCAGAAAAGTTGGTCACCTGGAGTAAATATCAGAGAGTTGTTAATCTTTCCCCTGGCGACTCCACAGAAGGATAACCTGGCCTCTGCCATAAGACATATTAGAAGCAATCCTGATCCAAATCAGGTTCTGACATATTTAGATCCAGAAAAGTTGGTCACCTAGAGGAATATTAGAGAGCGTCAAACCCCCTTTTTCTAAGGTAACCCTTGTCCAGAAATTTCTCCTTCGGTTGTTCATCAAAGTGTTGAATCTGTAAGTCTGACTGATATACCTGAAGATTCGCTTTCTGTTCTAAAATCTACACAAGAACCTTTGATAGATCTTCAGAATTCTCCTTTAGAATTTAACCAAGAAGTTAATTCTTCTCATCAACCTTTTTTGAAAGTTCCTTTTCCTTTGTCCTTTGAAGCCCATAACATCATTCTGCAAAATCTTATGGCTGGGTTAGGTGGAGGAAAACCTGGGGGAAATGACCTCCTCCCTCACCACTTATAAATCCCTGGGTGACTTCCAGATTTGCCCCATTGAATCTGCCCCAAATTACCCATGACCTCCCTGAGAATTACCTGAAATATCTGCCAAAATTTGATGGAGATAAAACTCGCTTTGCTGAAGAACATATGAGTGCTTTTCGAGACTTCACAAATGACTGGTTTGTAGAGAACGATGATGCCTTCATGCGACTATTTATCCAAACTTTGGGGGGAGATGTCGGAAAATGGTTCAGAGGGTTACCTGTTGGTTCAATTGATAGTTGGCCAGCTCTAGAAGTTGCCTTTATGAGACAATGGGGTGAAAAAAGGGATAGCCTATACTACATGAATGAATTTGGCTCACTCAAGAAAAGAGAAAATGAAAGTGTTGATGACTTTAACAAGAGATTTAATAAGCTCTATAACAAGATCCCTGCAGATATAAAGCCATCACACCCAACAACTAAAGTGACATACGCTGGGGCATTTGATGCTGATTTTGCTATGACTTTGAGGGAAAGAAGATCACCGACCATGCTAGTAATGCAAGAGGATGCAATAGATATAGAAGGGAATATGGTTGCGTCATGCAAGATGAAGCAAAAACAAGATTCGATAGAAAAGAAAAAGGTCAGGGAGGACTGTGGCAATTCTAACCCAAGTCGAGATCCTCAAGAAGCAATGATAGACGGGATGTCTAGATTGATCATGAATTTGACAAATAAAATGTCCAGATTTGAGATAGAGCATAGCAGCACAAACAAAGCTCCTCAAGAGGGAGGCCTAAGAAATCGTAACCCTAATCAGTTGGAAAGACCTCCTAATCCATAACTCTTGAGAAGGGAGAGGAGAATTGAAGAACAACCAATTCAGCCCCCTATAAAAACAAACAATGTGAACATTGAAGAAGTAGTGGATGGGGGCTATGATGAATACACAGAAGAACTCCACCTACTTCATGATGATAATAGTGTCATACTTGTAACTCAAGATGATTATGAAGAGTCATTGAATCCTAGGAAGTTGGTGCTTGATCCTCAGCCAAGCAAAGGGGGTTTATCCTCAGTTCAATACAAGATTTTTGCTGATGCACTTCTGGCTGAGATGCATAAGAGGTATGATCTTAGGCCAAGGCAAAAAGTAGTTGTTGCAGACAGTCAATCTCAGGCTAAGAAAGTTGGTCCAAAAATGCCAAAAGATAAAGCCAAAGAAGTCCTAGACACCCCTAAGATAGATGAAGTTTCAGAGCTTGTTAAAAGGGAAAAAGAAACTAAAGAAAGTGAGGAATTAGTGTCACCATTCAGTATAGAACGTGAATTGTCCAAGATCAAGATTCCTGTACCTTTGGTGGAGATGGCTAAAAACCCCTCATACCATAAACAAATTGAGAAAATGATGCAGGGGAAGGGATCAACAAATATTCCTTATACTTTGAATGTACAAGATGAGTCCCCTACCATAGTTTTTCCTCCCCATATTGATGACAAAGAAGAATCAGCGGCACCCTTCTATGTTACCTTAAACATTCATGACAAAATACTACATAATTGTATGCTCGATTTTGGAGCATCTCACAATCTCATGCCTAAAGTAGTCATGGAAAAGTTGGGACTGGAAATTACTAGGCCTTATCATGACCTCTATTCTTTTGATTCCAGAAAAGTTAAGTGCCATGGGATGATTAAAGACATGGTTGTCACCCTGGGCTAGCTGCCTGTTAAGAGCATTATGATGGACGTGGTAGTGGTTGATGTACCAACAAATTATGGTATGTTGTTGTCCAGAACATGGGCATGAAAATTGGGAGGAACTATGCAAATGGACATGACTTATGCCATTGTACCAACTTTTGGAAGAGAGCTTAAAAGGTTGTACCGAGAAATAAAGTTCGTGTATGTGGTCAATGATCAGAACAACCATGTGAATCATCCTATATATGTTGCTGATGAAGATCTAGGCTGTTGTATCCTGTCTGTAAATGAAGAGTACAACGAAACCCCAATGCTTGTAGACCCTCTTGTAAGCCTTGTAGAAGAAATGGATCGTATATGGAAAATGTTTTTTGATGGTGCATACTCAAAACAAGGGGTCGGGCGCTGGCATAGTGCTCATCTCTCCCACCAAGAAAGAGATTCATTTGTCCTACAAGCTTGAGTATGAGGCCACAAATAACGTAGTTGAATATGAAGCCTTGATCTTAGGCCTGGAGGCAACAAGAAGATGCAAATTACCAAGCTAGTGGTATGTGTAGATTCAGAGCTAGTCGTGCACCGAGTAAGAGATTCCTATCAAACAAGAGATCTAAGAATGAGAACTTATAGAAATCAGATATGGGATCTGATTGATAATTTTTATGTAGCTTTCAATATTTCTGTTGTTTTGAGGGAGTTTAACCAACCAAGTAATTTCTTAGCAGTCGCTGCCAATACCTTCAAAAGTTCGAGCCACCCGTCAAATTAAATATGAAATCGAGATGAGATACAGACCTTCCATTCTTGATAATATCAAATACTGGCAAGTTTTTGAAGACGGTCAACAGATCAAAAGGGTCATGGAAGTGATAGATGAGTTTGCAAGTACTCATGTCGATTTAGATGATGAAGAGAACACCAAACAGGAGATTGGGAAGGAGGCTGAAGAGATCCCTAAATTTAGCAATTATATGGTTGAGCATAAAGTATTGTAGCTTAAGAATAATGTCATTCCCAAAGGACTGGTACCGTTAGAACAATTGTTTGATAGAAATGATGTACCGGTTAAACCAACTGTCCTTCCCAAAGATGAAAGCATTGAGGAATACACTTTTGGGTTTGAAAAAGATCCTAAATATATTAAGCTGTTGTAATATCCCAGATCTAGATAGTCTAGGAAAAGCTGCTACTCTGCGGTGTCTACCGTCTGATCTGATACACTGGGGGTTTTTGGATGCATTTAAGGCTTTAAGCTGCTGGGTTTAACATGCTTGGTGTTTTTGCATGTGTGTGTAGATAAATAAGTTGTTTAACAACATATGAATACGCATACAGATAGAGAATGACAGAAAAGACTGTAAATCATATATTATGAGTTTTCTGCTGGTTACAATGCTATATGCGGCTGAAAATAGAGAATCACTCAGCTAGATCAGATCTAAGTGGATCTTAACCGGAATACAATAAAGAAATAAACTAGAAGGATGATACCCAGATAATAGAAGACTACTGTTGGATAGGGTATGAGCTGGATGATTTGTTGTGCACTACGACAACTCACATGACAACTGCTGCGGGACTGGATTGTGCGCCTTGGTGGCTACACACCTCGGATCTGACTGGAAACTGTCTCAAACAATGCGCCCTGCACTCTCACACAGTCCTGGTGACTGATGGCCTGACAATCGTCCCTTTGCTGATCTGTCTGGACCCCAGATGGATCCCCTGGGGGAAATGCACCCCAATTGTTGCTGCAAATGCACCCTAGAGATTCCTCTCTTGGAATCAGCTGATAAGGGTCTCAAACTGAGCGCCCTAGGCTCCTTTGAAATGGGTCGAAAGGATTTCCTTGGATCTGATTTGATGATCCCTCGAGAATCCCAAATGTGTCCTCCCCAACTGCTGCACCCTCAATGGCTGAGTAATGCGCCCAAGATGATTTCTCCGTTGGAATCTGACAAGAAACCAAGCAATAGATGCGTCCTGCCCTCCTCTCAACTGGGTTAGAAGGGAATCACTGGATTCTCCTTGATTGGGACAAGTCGAATCAATATGTCTCCTCAGAAGTGTGCCCTCACCCTGAATAAGTGCGCCCTCACTGTTGTAAACGAGATAATTGCTGCTGAAATACGATGGAATATCTGGATGATCTTCCCGGTGACTAGGGTGTGTCTCTCAGCATCGAAATCAACCTCTGGGTGTCTTCCTCCTGGAATCCACAAAGCTCTGGGTTCGCCTGAACCTGAGATGCGCTTATCTCCTCAACTAGTCAAATTCTTCATAATGATGAATTAGGTCGCTTTACCTTTTCTTATAGCTGCCCGAAACCCTAATTCGCTGTTGACCTATTTTTAGCTCCCTCACTTAGGCGCCTGCTCTATTTTTAGCCCAAATTGACTTAAAAGTGCTTTTAGTCACTTTTAGCTTAGTGTCACTTTCAAATTATAACACCCTCGACTGAAGTGACCTCTAGTAACCCTGTTTACCCCTGTACGGCCCTGGCTATAGTCTAACGGGGTTGTTTAGACTACTAAACCCTCCTCTCTGGAGCTCCTATTTGGAAAGGGACATTACAGTCCTCGCTTCCCGAGATTGCTTTTCCTCAAGCAATACCAATCTAGGGTGTTGTAACACCTGCTCACTCTCCCAAGTAGCATCCTCTACTGGAAGCCCTCTCCTTTTGATCACACACTCCCTGATGACCCTGCTCCTCAGTTTCCGTTCTCGGAACTCCAATACCTCCTTCGGAACCAACTCCAACTATCCCTCCTCATCCAATGGGGGAAGCTCCTCTGATGTGCTGATGAATTGCCCCACGACCTTCTTGAGGCAAGAAACGTGGCACACATTATGAATCCGGCTCCCTTCTGGAAGCTCTAGCTCATAGGAAACCTCGCCTACCCTGTGCATGATCCTATAAGGTCCATAGAATCTAGGCTTCAGCTTCTCGGCCCCACTCTTCTTCATAGATGATTGTTTGTAGGGTTGGAGTCTTAGGAATACCAAGTCCCCAACCTCGAAGTTGCGCTCTATCCTGTGCCTGTCTGCACTCATCTTCTGCCAATTTTGCACTGTCTGTAGGTTCTCTTTTAGTAATTTGAGAATCTCCTGACTCTCGGTGATCGAGTCCTTGGCTTTGGGAGATCTGCTCTCCCCGAAAACCAAGTCTATCAAAGTGGGAGCATCATAGCCGTACAATGCTCGAAAGGGTGTCATGCCAATGGACATGTGGAAGGTGGTGTTGTAGCAATGCTCTCCTAGATGTAGCCACCTGACCCATGTTCTCTACTGTCCGCTCACATAGTTTCTCAAATATCCCTCAACCCACTTGTTGACTATCTCTGTCTGTCCATCTGTCTAAGGGTGATAGCTGGTGCTGGGTGTCAACTCTGTCCCCACCAATCTGAACAAATCCCATTAGAATGTACCAATAAACCGACTATCCCTGTCACTGAAGAATAACTTGGCCACCTGAACTGTGTTGTAATCTGTCAGTATGGCATAGAAGTGTGCAAACTTGGTCAATCTGTCAACCACCACATAGATGCAGTCCTTACCCTGAACCTTGGGTAGGCCTGTGATGAAGTCCATTGATATGCTCTCCCATTTCTGCTCCAGAATGGGAAGCGACTGAATTGGTCCTGCTGGAAGTGTATGCTCTAACTTGTTCTACTGAGAAGTCACACACTCACTAATTTGCCTCATAACATCCTGCTTGAGGCCCTTCAAAGAGAACCTCTCTCTAATTTGCCTGTAGGTTTTGAAAAACCCCTGATCGCCTGCTAGTGGTGAATCATGAAATGTTGTTAAGATCTTCTTCTTGAGCCCTGAACCTCGTACTAAGTAGACTCTGTCCTTGTAGAATATGACGTCGTCAATGACCCTGTACCTGTCATCCTGAAGCTGCCCATCCAAAACCTCACAAGCGAACTTGTTCTTGGTATATTCCACCAACAAATGGGATTTCCAATCTGCCAAAACCTCCATCAAAGAACATGCCACAGGTCTCCTAGACAGTGCATCGACCACAGTTCTCCTTCCCCTTGACATACTCTATGTCAAAATCAAAGGCCTGCACCTTCGTCACCCATCTCTGTTGGTGCTCACGGAGATCCTTCTGCTCAAGAAAATACTTTAAGCTGTTATGATTTGTTTTGACTACAAACTTGCTACCACCAAATATTGTCTGAACTTGGTCAACGCATGCATGATCGCCAACATTTCCTTGTCATAAATAGAATACAACCTCTCGGGCTGACTGAGCTTCCTGCTCTCTGACATAATGGGGTGTCCTCCCTGCATCAAAACTGCCCCGATGCCCTCGCCGGACGCATCACACTCTAATACAAACGACAAAGTGAAGTCTGGTAATGCTAACATGGGGCATGTGCCCATGACTTCCTTCATGTGATCGAAGGCTTTTTGCGACTCATCGGTCCAGATGAAGGCCCCCTATTTGGTGAGATTTGTAAGTGGTGCTCCCAGCTGAGAAAAACCTCGAACAAACCGCTTGTAATAGCTGCATAGCCCAAAGAAGCTCCTAAACTCTGTCACATTCCTGGGTGTTGGCCAATCCAGAATGGCCCTGATCTTCTCCTAGTGCACTTATACCCCCTGCGCACTGATAATGCGGCCCAAGTAAAGTAGTTTTGTCATTCCGAATTCACACTTGGACTCTTTGGCTTATAGTGACTGTGCCTCCATGATGCTGAGAACCTCATCCAAGTGCCTCAGATTTTCCTGCCATGTCTTGCTGTAAACCAAGATGTCGTCGAAGATCACCAAGACTGATTTCCTCAACTGATTCTTGAATATGTGGTTCATGCAAAACTGAAATGTAGCCGGTGCATTGGTTAGCCCAAATGGCATAACTAGGAACTCAAAATGACCATAGTGACATCAGAATGCCGTCTTCTCTATGTCCTGCTCTCGGACGCTGATTTGATGATATCCAGAGCGTAGATCAATCTTCGAGAAGAAAACTGCCCCATGCAGTTCATCCATCAACTCATCTATGCGAGGGATAGGATATCGGTTCTTGATGGTTTTCTTGTTCAAGGCCCGGTAGTCGATACACATCCTCATAGTACCATCCCTCTTCAGGACTAAGACAAATGAAGAAGCAAATGGACTACTGCTAGGTCTAATGTGTCCCATCACTAACAATTCCTTAATTACTTTCTCTATCTCATCCTTGAACCTCTGAGGATGATGATAGGGTGTTGTGATCATGGGTTTAGCCCCCTCCTCCAACTCAATGGTGTGCTCAAACCCCCTGTCAGGTGGTCTCCTTGGTGGAATTGAACCAAAAACTTGTTGATGTCGCCCCAACAAGGTCCTGATCTCTGTGTGACACTGCTGCTGACCATCTAAATCCTTTCGTGTAGTGATCAAACACTCTGCAGCATACACTACCTCCCCATGCCTAAAAATCCTCTTCATCCTCTTGGCCGAAACTGTCCTGGGTGCCCTTGTCGACATGCCCCTCAGCACAACCCTCTTCCCCTCACAGTCTCTGAACCCCATCTCTAGGGTTTGGTAATTGGTGGTGATCTTGCCCAAGGTGATCAACCATTGGACTCCCAACACCACATTTGTGTCAGCTAGGTCAACTACATAAAATGTGTCTCTCACGGTGTAGTTACCTAACTTAATCTCCAAGTCTGGGACTCTGTCTAGACACTCCACTGTGTGTCCATCCGCTACTGCAACGTCAAACCCCTCAAACTCCTCTGTCTAAAGTGCCCACCCCGACACCAATGAAGCATCAATGAAGTTGTGAGTGGCCCCACCATCTGTCAGGGCAATTTCCCGTTGTCCCTGAATAGTTCTGTTGCCGCCTTATACACACCTGGGAGACGTGGAAGAAATCTTCAATCCACTCGGTGTGTCCTTGGGGGCAAGTGAGAGTTAAGGTGCTGTCACCTAATCCTCAACTCCTCCGTCTAGGCCAACTCCTAGCGAAGCCAAGGGGGGTAGTCCCTAACAAATATACTATGGCTTGATCTAAGCTAAGTACAGAAATGAAATCTAGGAGTTTATTATTCTTTTAAACCATTAACCATAAACTGATAAAACATGAAGTAAACATTCACCACGATATATAATCAAATAAACATGTACTTTCATCAAAAGGATATTGAGAAACAATTGTTAGGTGCAAGTTTCATTTAAATTAGATAGATAACCAAACTTGAAATGAAGCCTATGGCTTTACTAAATGTGAAAATTGAGACCAGTGCCTTAAAGTGAATCGTGGGCAATGTAGTTCAAGTGTTTTATTAGGATAAATTAATGTTCAGTGAATGAAATGGTTTGGGCCTCCTTGGAGGTTAACTCTTTGTTTGGAAACTTGCAAAGAGTTTTACCGAAACCCAATGGTCTCACCAGTAAAAGTGCTGGATGTTCAAAACGGGTGGGAAGCCAGGTTTCAAGAGGGCCCGCCTTACTTCTCAGGTCACTTCAAGGTGTTTTCCCACGCATCAAGTTAACTACTTTGGGGGTTGTCTTAATTAAACTATCAACCACTGACCAACACAGCGTGTATGAATTTACTTCCAGCAGATCGAGACTAGCTCGCAACTGGAAGGGTCAGGAACCACACTGTGAGCTGAGGGGAATTTGTTTATTTTATGACAAGTAAAATAAATGTGAGACTAATTACTAGATCCACACTGACCAGGCCTCTTGCGAGGTCGCT
>SNQJ01S0047115.1:7323-37609 GCA_010110895.2 Picea sitchensis | reverse complement strand
TTGGATACAAGTAATCCTTGACTTTTGAATTCGAGATAAAGAATCTAAGTATGATGCACTACTTCTTGAGACAAGAAGTATGACAAAGGACCGATGAGATTTTTCTGAGTTAAGGAAAATATACAGTGAATATATTAAATAATTTCAAGTATGACAGAATGCAAAATCCACCATGATGAATTTAAAGGGATAATATTGATGATGATTCAGACGAGACTAATCCATAGTTGATTGGATCATTGATGTATCTAGTTAACACCAGACTTGATTCATGCCATGCAGTGAATGTTCTTAGTCATTTCATGGGTCAACCGAGACAGACTCACTAGACAACAAAAAAACATGTATTGAGATATACACGAGGCACAGTTGGATATGGCCTGAGGTATGCCTCCAGTGTGAACTTGAGTTTGTAGGATATGCCAATACAAATTGAGCAGAGAGTACAATGGACGGGAAGAGCACATCCGTTTGTTATCTTACTGTGAAGTTTGCCATGATTTCCTGATGTAGAAGGAAACAAAAATCTGTGGCCTTGAGTACCACAGAAGCAGAGTATATAGTATAAAATGTGAGAATCCATATAGATTCACAAGATTTTGACATATTTACTTGACCATGAGATGGATCCTGTGATGATAACCAAGAGTCGTGTGTAAATCTCTTTGAGAACCCAGTGTTTCCTGATGGATCGAAACACGATGAGATGAAATCTCCTTATATCAGAGATATGATACATAGGGAAATAATACACATGCATTACCTATCTACACATGAGTAGATTGTAGACAGCTTCACCGAATTAACTTGGTGAAGAATACCTCCCTAGTTGAGAGGGATTTTTGATGACTACAACCAAGACAAAGTTCTAAGTACATTCGTGTGAGACTTGGCATGATGAAGAATGTATCCCTAGCTGAGAGGGAGTGTTGATGATTGTAGCTATGTGAGACATTCTCCATCTTACAAACCTGAGATATTTTGATGATTGCCTCCATGTGAGATATTCTCCATCTTACAAACATGAGAGAAATCCCCTGAGAGGGGTGTGTAGTTCCTATCCATGACAGAGCTAGAACGTAGAGATCACTTCCTCCTTACAAAGAGTTGAGAAGAACTCCAAATGATTCTCCTGTGTAACACAGTGAGAAAGGATATATGCTGAATTGGACGTGCCTGTGGCTAAGCACGAGGTGAACGTTTGAAATCCCAAAGTGCTAGGTGCATCATCATGAGAACATAAATGAAGATGATGTATTAGCATCCTCTGAGTAGAAGAGTTGATAATAAACTCCAGATGAATCTCCTGTGTAATGCAGTAAGAAAGAAGATTTGTTGAATGGACATGCTTGTGGATGAACACAGGTGAACGTGATCCTAGTGGTTGAGCACTAGTGAAGAAGTGGTTCTTTTGTGTAATGCAGTGAGCCAAAGATATGGACATCCCTATGGATGCGCCCCTAGTGGATGAGCACTAGTGGGTGTACAATATCCCTTGCTATATTTTTCAAGAGTCAGACCTTCCTATAACCCTAATTGTAATTTAAAGGGTACATGTCGATCCCACCTTAATGTAATTGTTAATTAATGTAAAAGATAATTAATCTGGTCAATATTAATTATATTATGAGATAGAGAGGTCGACCCTGTTGTGCCAATAGACACTTATGTTGACAGGTTCAGTGTAGTATAAGTAAAGGTAAATTCCCCATTGAGGAAACATATCTTTTGTGTAAGTTTGGAAATTTTAGCAAGTACACCTTCTTGGGAAAAGTGCGCACCTCTCTTGGGCACCAGTCTTCTAGGGTTTGAGAACCCTCTTGTGTGCTAGGTTTCATTGGTGGTGAAGGTATTTCTCTTGAAGAATATAGCAAAGGATTTTGGCTGGGTTTTCTTCCCTTGTTGAGAAGGGTTTCCCATGATACTTCTTGTGTTCTTGTGCATGGTGTTTATTCTTGTGATCTTGGTTGCTATAACATTATTGGTTATGGTTAAATTAAATGTTAAAATTGAATGAACTTCATGCTTAACCTTGCTTATTGGAAAATCAACACTTAGCATCCAAGAAATCACAGGAGACATCACCAGTTACATAGGACGAGGAGCAAGAGGCTCCAAAGGATGAGAAACAACCAACAACTTCCAGTTCAGGGAGTTAGAATTAAGGTGGGGAGGAGGAGTTACCCCCTTCCAATTCTCTCAGGAGACCTAGGTGTCTATTACAGATGTTAAGGGATGTTGGTGAGGCTCCTAGGAATGAAATTAGGGAGATCAAGCCTCTGAAGAAGTTTTCAGACTATATGGCGCTTATGAGTAGCATCATTGATGTTGAGACTTATACTTTTGAGGAAGTAGTAGATAAGTAGGTTTGGTGAGATGCCATGGTGGAGTAGTACACCTCTATAATGAGGAATGATTCTTGGGACATAGTGTTGAGACCTGAAGGGAATTCAATTGTGAGTTCCAGGTGGCTCTACAATATCAAGAATGCTACAAATGGTAGCATAAAAAATTTCAAGGCGAGGTTCATGGTGAGAGGGTTCTCCTAGAGAGAGGGAGTGGAATATGAGGAGACATTTTCTCTAATCATTAGGTATGCTTCTATTCGAGCTATTAATTCTATTGCTTCAGTTATGAGGTGGAGGATTCACCAAATGGATGTAAAGACAACTTTCCTCAATGGGATAATTGAGGAGGAAGTATATATAGAGAAACCTCATGGATTTGAGGTACATGGGAGGGAATCTCATGTGTGTAGGCTTAAGAAATCATTGCACAAACTCAAATAGGAACCTGGGGCACGGTATTCTAGTATTGACAAATACTTGTAGAGTATGATATTTACCAAGAGTGAGGCAGATCCTAACTTGTACTTCATACTTGTTGGGGATAATCCACTCTTCTTGGTGTTTTATGACTTAGAATATGAGAAAACAACACACACAGGTGAGGCTACACTCACAATCTCTTATTCTTGAATGAATACTGATTACATCATTATATAGGAAACAAATTTACTTAGTCGGTTACAAGAAACCACAAAAAACTAGAATCTACATTAAGTGAAGTAGAGTTCAACTATGCAATTGACTCTTGCTCCATTATTTCCAAGTCTCCCCCTTAATGGAGAATGGTTTGAATTATACACCTAACATCTCCCTAAACAACTCAAACTTAATCTTTCCAAGAGGCTTAGTGAAAATATCAACAACATTTTCACAAATATTACAATACATAAGAGCTATTTCATTTGACTACAATTTTTCTCTAACAAAATGAAACTGAGCATCAACATGCTTTGTCCTTTCATGATAAATCGGATTATTCACAAGCTTGATAGAACTTTGATTATCAAATTTGATCATTGTAGGTTCCTTTAGTTCTTTTCCAACATCTTAAAGAAGTCTTCTCAACCAAACAACTTCACAAGTTGCTTCACACAAGGCTTTATATTCTTATTCAGTAGAAGACAAGGATACATTAGGCTGCTTTTTACTGCTCCATAAAACAACTTCGGATCCAATGCCAAACACATATCCAGTGGTTGATCTTCGATCATCTGGATTGCCAGCCCAATCAGAATCTGAGTAACCTGTCAACTCAACATCAGATGCATCAATATATTTAATACCATAATCAAGTGTTCCTTTTATATACCTAAGTACTGCCTTTGGTGCATTTTAATGGCTTTTTAGAGGTTTCACCATAAACTGACTTAACACACTCACAAAGTATGCAATATTAGGTGAGGTTTTTCCATAAACTGACTTAACACACTCACAAAGTATGCAATATCAGGTCTGGTTGTGGTGAGATAATTCAAACTACCCACCGTATGTCTATACATAGTTCCATTCACCTCCTTCGAACCATCATCACAATAAAGTTTCAAATTCTGTTGCATGAGAACAATAGAAGATTTACACTAATCCATTTTAAATCTCTTAAGTACTTCTCTGACATACTTACTCTGAAAAACAAAAGTTTTCCATGCATTTCTCCAAACTTCAAGACCTAGGAAGTACTATAACTCACCAATATCTTTCATTTCAAAAAATTGTGACAACTGCTCCTTGATTTCATCAATTGATTTCCCTGCATTTCCTGTAATTATTAAATCATCAACATATAAGGACATCAATACTATATACCCCTATTCATCAAATGTGGTATACAGATTTGGATCACTCTTGCTCCTCATAAAACCTTGTTGAAGAAAGAAAGAGTTTATCTTCGCATACCATGACCTAGGTGCCTGTTTTAGTCCATACAATGCTTTCTTTAACTTACACACTAAGTGTTCTTTCCCTTGTTCCACAAACCCTTCAGGTTGAGTAAGGTAAACCTCCTCCTTTAACTCACCATTCAAAAATGCAGATTTAACATCTAATTGGTGTAGTTTCCAATGATACTTTGTAGCTAAAGCAATTAACAATCTGATAGTATTCAATTTAGCTACTGGTGCAAATGTTTCATCATAATCAATACCTTCTATTTGTGAATACCCCTTTGCAACAAATATAGACTTATATTTGTCTATACTACCATCTGATTTAAACTTGGGTTTTCATATCCATTTGCATCCAATGGGATTTTTATGTTTAGGCAATTAAGTCAATTCCTAAGTATTGTTTTTCATTATAGATTCATATTCTTCCTCCATTGTATTTCGCCATTCAACATGTTCATTGGCTTCATCAAAACTCATGGGCTCTATGAAATTTGAAATGCTACTCATTAGGGCATAGTCTCTATACCTCTCAGGGAGCTAAACCTGTCATGAAGATCTTCTCAACTGATTATCTTCCTCCCCACTTTGTGAAGATCTGTTTTCACCTCTAGGTGAAATGTGACTGCTTGAAGTGTCCATATCACTGAGTCCTTCTTGCTGCTATTGCTGCTGTCATTGCGGTTGTGGCTGCTACTATGGTGGCTGCTGCTGCTCTTCTTTAACTCCTTCATCAAGAAGTCTATGCCATTCCTCATGACTATTGTTGTCACGATTTCCTGCTTCCTGCTCATATAAAAGTACATCTCTACTTGCAAATACTTTGTGAGTAGAAGGATCAAACAATTTGTATGCTTTGAATTCAGAACAATACCCAATGAAAATACATTTAATGGCTTTAGCATCCAATTTCTTCCTATTCTCCTTTGGAATATAAGAAAAATACTTACACCCAAATACTTTCAAATTATGAACTGTAGGTTTGGAACCATACAAGGCTTCGAAAGGAGTGACATTATCAAGAGACCTTGTTGGAATTCTATTCTTTAAATAAACTGCAGTATTTATGGCTTCAACCCAAAATGCATTTGAGAGATTCTTACCTTTCATCATACTGTCTGCACACTCTACCAGAGTTCTATTTTTCCTTTCAGTGAATCCATTCTGTTGTGGAGTGTGAGGTACTATAAACCGATGTACTATTCCATGATCTTTGAAATATTTGATGAAGTCCCATGATTTATACTCTCCCCCTTGATCTCAATGAAGGATTTTGATGGATTTTCCTATCTGCTTTTCCACCATGGTTCTGAATTCCTTAAAGTACTCAAAAACATCACTTTTTCTTCTAAGGAAGTAAGCCCATGTGTATCGCGTGCAATCATCAATAAATAATAGAAAGTAAAATGCACCTCCTAAAGACCTAGTCTGCATAGGCTCACAAACATCAGTATGCACAAGATCTAACACATCTCTCTTTTTTCTATCAGGATTAGAGGGGAATTCATCTCTGTGCATCTTTCCTAATGCACACCCATCACAAAAAAAATTCTCATTCTTTAACATGGGAAGTCCTTCAACCATATTCTTTTTCTATAATAACAATAAATCAGGATGATTAATGTGGCCATACCTTTGATGCCAAATAATCTCTGTTGGCATAGTTGCAGAATTCAGTGCGTGATGTGCTTTGTTGGTAACATCAAGTTTGTATAGGCCTCCTTCTCCGACTCCCATTGCAACAGTTTTGAATTGGTCCAGTAGATCCTTCACTATGCAATAATTTGAAGAATTCAACCTTCAAGTTCTGATCTCTAATGGTGGATACAGAGATCAAATTTTTCTTTATCCCTGGCACATAAACAACATTTCAAATGTGATGAATAGTACCATTCGACAATGTCAGAGGAATGTCTCCATATCCCTTGATCTGATGAGCATGGTCATCTCCAAGATATATACTGACTCCATTCCGTGTTTCTTTAAAATTAGTGTACCACATCTTATTACATGTCATATGTACTGATGCTACAGAATCCACAAACCAAACATTAGAATCATCTGATTCAGCAGATAAAGCCACGTTAGATACAAATAGCCTAAGATATCGTTAATCAAAATTTGGGGGTTCATCAATCTCATCACTAGCAATAAACAACCTGAGATCATGATTTGAAGATTTTTCTGCATAATGACCTGAATGTGTTCTAGGTTTATTCCTAGCCTCATCACTCTTCTTCTTATGACAGTCTCTAATAATATGTCTAGGTTGACCACAATAAAAAAAACTCTTTGACTCAGTCCTGTTAGATTGCATACCTTGATTTGGCCTTGGATATTGTCTTCTTTGTGATGAATTGCCTCTCTGCGATGAACTGCCTCCTCTGCCTCTTTATTCTGATCTCCCTCTCGCAGAGCTCTTATTTGACCATAGTGCCAAATATTTATTCCTGGGATTTAGAGTCGAGCGCCTCTCTTCCTCTTGCAGCAAAATACCTGTCAGTTCTTCAAAAGTAGGAGGTTTTTCCCTTGCTGCAAGACCTATTATGAACATCTGATAATCTTCTAGCATACCATTTAAGGTAATAGTGACAAGATCAGTGATGGAAACTATTTCCCCTATATTTCCTAGCTTGTCTTTCACCTCTTTAATACGACCCAAAAATGAACTAACAGATTCACTTTCATCCATATTAATGCCTAACAATTTAGTTTTCAGGAACAAAATGTGATTTCTGTTGCTAGTTTCATACAATTCTTTAAGCGTTGTCCATGTTTCAGCAGAATTATTAGCTTCTCTAATATGTGGAATTATGTTATCTTTAACAAACATATGTAACAATACCTTTGCCTTGTTTTCACGCTTATCCTAGTCTTGGATCTGTGCTACTATCACACCGACAACTACATTAGGTTTCTCTTCAGTTCCCTTCACAATGGTCCAGACACCATAGCCTTCCATGAGCGTCTTCATCTTGAATTTCCAGTTAATGAAATTTGAGCCATCTAACTTGTTGGCTTCGTTGAGGTAAGTCTCTACTAGAGGATTTGAAATCTATGTAGGTGTCTGCTCATTCAATCATACAATAGATCCTTATATCACCAAACAAACTTCAATCCTGAAGGCGGTGAATCACCAAGAAGATCAAACTTTCGTCAAGTTTTATCCTATGCTGAGCAGTCCGTCGCTCTACCTTCGAATCCAACGATCTGTCTCTACCTCTGTTCTTATCTCTCTTAAAAGAAATATAAGAAAAACTTTAAAAAATATAAGAAAACCTTTAAAAGGAAATCTTAACACCACTTCATGTATTAAAAAAAACTCTTGCTAATTTATGAAAAACTCTCATATAAAAATCTCACATAAAGAAGCTCTCATATAAAAAATATCCACTATAATAAACTTTAATATCCCCTTTTAAAGTTTATACCTCACAAAACAAAATAAGCACTTTAATAAACTTTAATAATAAACTCATAACTCCCTGTTGGCCCTTGGATATGAAAGAAAGCGAAGATAAAGGAAGAAAAGCTAAAATGTGAACTGCGCGGAAGACACAGTGACTGTTACTGGGTCGAAGTGAGAAAAATAGAAGAAAAGACGGAGCGAAGTAAGAAAAATCAAGTCATTGGATGAGGAGATCGATGATGACAGATCAACAATAAAGAAGGATCATGGACAACTTAACAAGAAGAAAAATCCACCGTTGGATGCTTTGGAGTGCTGTGCAAGAAGGAAGGAAAGACAAGCTGGCGAAGCCCTGAAAACGTGGGTCAAGTTGACCTAGGGTTTTAGACACCTAGGGTTTTGGTATCTAGGGTTTTTGACACCTAGGTTTCAACCTAATGATGTCAATGAGCTATTGTAAAGTATAAATAGAGGTCTACAGGACCTGGGATGGGTTGGTGTTATGATTGTTGTTGTTGTCTTTGTCATTGTGTGATCAAGTGAGTAATATTGAGTGAGAGAGAAGTGTTGAGTACCANCCATCACAAAAAAAATTCTCATTCTTTAACATGGGAAGTCCTTCAACCATATTCTTTTTCTATAATAACAATAAATCAGGATGATTAATGTGGCCATACCTTTGATGCCAAATAATCTCTGTTGGCATAGTTGCAGAATTCAGTGCGTGATGTGCTTTGTTGGTAACATCAAGTTTGTATAGGCCTCCTTCTCCGACTCCCATTGCAACAGTTTTGAATTGGTCCAGTAGATCCTTCACTATGCAATAATTTGAAGAATTCAACCTTCAAGTTCTGATCTCTAATGGTGGATACAGAGATCAAATTTTTCTTTATCCCTGGCACATAAACAACATTTCAAATGTGATGAATAGTACCATTCGACAATGTCAGAGGAATGTCTCCATATCCCTTGATCTGATGAGCATGGTCATCTCCAAGATATATACTGACTCCATTCCGTGTTTCTTTAAAATTAGTGTACCACATCTTATTACATGTCATATGTACTGATGCTACAGAATCCACAAACCAAACATTAGAATCATCTGATTCAGCAGATAAAGCCACGTTAGATACAAATAGCCTAAGATATCGTTAATCAAAATTTGGGGGTTCATCAATCTCATCACTAGCAATAAACAACCTGAGATCATGATTTGAAGATTTTTCTGCATAATGACCTGAATGTGTTCTAGGTTTATTCCTAGCCTCATCACTCTTCTTCTTATGACAGTCTCTAATAATATGTCTAGGTTGACCACAATAAAAAAAACTCTTTGACTCAGTCCTGTTAGATTGCATACCTTGATTTGGCCTTGGATATTGTCTTCTTTGTGATGAATTGCCTCTCTGCGATGAACTGCCTCCTCTGCCTCTTTATTCTGATCTCCCTCTCGCAGAGCTCTTATTTGACCATAGTGCCAAATATTTATTCCTGGGATTTAGAGTCGAGCGCCTCTCTTCCTCTTGCAGCAAAATACCTGTCAGTTCTTCAAAAGTAGGAGGTTTTTCCCTTGCTGCAAGACCTATTATGAACATCTGATAATCTTCTAGCATACCATTTAAGGTAATAGTGACAAGATCAGTGATGGAAACTATTTCCCCTATATTTCCTAGCTTGTCTTTCACCTCTTTAATACGACCCAAAAATGAACTAACAGATTCACTTTCATCCATATTAATGCCTAACAATTTAGTTTTCAGGAACAAAATGTGATTTCTGTTGCTAGTTTCATACAATTCTTTAAGCGTTGTCCATGTTTCAGCAGAATTATTAGCTTCTCTAATATGTGGAATTATGTTATCTTTAACAAACATATGTAACAATACCTTTGCCTTGTTTTCACGCTTATCCTAGTCTTGGATCTGTGCTACTATCACACCGACAACTACATTAGGTTTCTCTTCAGTTCCCTTCACAATGGTCCAGACACCATAGCCTTCCATGAGCGTCTTCATCTTGAATTTCCAGTTAATGAAATTTGAGCCATCTAACTTGTTGGCTTCGTTGAGGTAAGTCTCTACTAGAGGATTTGAAATCTATGTAGGTGTCTGCTCATTCAATCATACAATAGATCCTTATATCACCAAACAAACTTCAATCCTGAAGGCGGTGAATCACCAAGAAGATCAAACTTTCGTCAAGTTTTATCCTATGCTGAGCAGTCCGTCGCTCTACCTTCGAATCCAACGATCTGTCTCTACCTCTGTTCTTATCTCTCTTAAAAGAAATATAAGAAAAACTTTAAAAAATATAAGAAAACCTTTAAAAGGAAATCTTAACACCACTTCATGTATTAAAAAAAACTCTTGCTAATTTATGAAAAACTCTCATATAAAAATCTCACATAAAGAAGCTCTCATATAAAAAATATCCACTATAATAAACTTTAATATCCCCTTTTAAAGTTTATACCTCACAAAACAAAATAAGCACTTTAATAAACTTTAATAATAAACTCATAACTCCCTGTTGGCCCTTGGATATGAAAGAAAGCGAAGATAAAGGAAGAAAAGCTAAAATGTGAACTGCGCGGAAGACACAGTGACTGTTACTGGGTCGAAGTGAGAAAAATAGAAGAAAAGACGGAGCGAAGTAAGAAAAATCAAGTCATTGGATGAGGAGATCGATGATGACAGATCAACAATAAAGAAGGATCATGGACAACTTAACAAGAAGAAAAATCCACCGTTGGATGCTTTGGAGTGCTGTGCAAGAAGGAAGGAAAGACAAGCTGGCGAAGCCCTGAAAACGTGGGTCAAGTTGACCTAGGGTTTTAGACACCTAGGGTTTTGGTATCTAGGGTTTTTGACACCTAGGTTTCAACCTAATGATGTCAATGAGCTATTGTAAAGTATAAATAGAGGTCTACAGGACCTGGGATGGGTTGGTGTTATGATTGTTGTTGTTGTCTTTGTCATTGTGTGATCAAGTGAGTAATATTGAGTGAGAGAGAAGTGTTGAGTACCAGAGCCTTATGTATTGTATGATCTTTAGCTGGGTGCGAAGATCAACCCTGCAGTTAGGTGTGCAGGGAGGGGAGAGATAGCGAGGATAAGAGAGAAGATCTGCTAGCTGAGAGCACAGACAAGAACTGTATGCTTCATCTTAATATATTATAAATCATAGTTCTGTGGACGTAGCCCTAGAGAGAGGGTGAACCACGTATACCTTGTGTAGTGTGTGATTGATGCTATGTTCTTTGCCCTTTTATATATTTTTATTGCATTACTGTATTAGATATGATAGATAGTTGTGTGGAGTAGATCTAAGCTGATAAGTGATATATGCATGTTGTACTGTTCTTGTATTAGATCCACTTGATATTCCCCTTGGTTCTAGAAATATCTGTCCTGCAACCCCCCCATAGTTACTTCAGGTGATACTGCATCTGCTTCGTAGGTGTTGCTGAAAGGGCTAGTTGTTAGGGCTTGTTGGTGCGCTCTTGGAGCTGAACCCTGGGTCTGCCCCTGTGCCAACAAATGGTTCCGTTTCCGGGACATGAATCTTCTTGAGGGAATGTCAAGGTGGTTTCCATAAAAGACAAAGATTCATAAGTGGATAGAGGATCAAGAAAAGAACTTCGTTGAAGCCCAAAACAAGAACCCTAATCTTAGTACAAAGGATTGGCTAGGGAGATATATCTTTACTGATATACACGAGACTTTCTTTGGAGGAATCCATCAGGAGCTATACGAGTGGTTAGCTAGGTTAGTAGATACATAGTTTAAGATCATATCAAGGCCACATGTGGTCTGGACGTCGGTGATGATCATGAAGGTCAAGAGAGTTGATAACGCCGTGTCAAGAGAAGTAGATCACTGGTTTGATAGCACCATTGGAGGTTACATCAACGAGTTTGTTCTTGACAGAGTATAGTCATATAGCCAAGCTGAGAGATATTTCTTCAAGGGACCCAGAGGAAAATTTTTAGATTTTTTAAAGCTGAGGATCAAGATGCTATTGCATGAGAAGAACATATTGAAGATACAGTAGATTGGTTGGATCGAGAAAAAACTAATGTTCAAGAATTTAGATAGCGATAACGACACAGAGGATGGACATATGGCCAGTGGGAGAGAATTCAAAGAAGTTCATATTGTGAACCTGTTTAAGAAGAACTACAAGGAAGAGGGTTTGTACAGTGGAGAAGAGGCCGATATGATGGATGAAGAGAATTCAGAACCTGCTAGGGAAAAGGAAGGGAAAGATGAAGAGCCTCACTGGGAAGAGCCAACAACTTTAGGAACTACGAAGAATGCTAAAGTAAGTACTATTATCCATCCTGTTGATTCAATATCATTAAGCAATTAGAGTAATCCAAGCCACCAGAGCGTTCAGAGCACTGTCACTAGTAGTCCACCACATACTCATTCAGGAACCCTAGGAAGCTCTATGGCAGATGAGATGAGGCTCCCTATTTTTAGGGGAGATGGATCTGAATATCCTGATCAACATTGGTTCCTATGTGAAGCCATATGGAATATTAAGAATGTCACCAACGAATTTGTTAAAAGAACTCAGTTTAGTACTACCCTAAGAAATCGCACACTGAGATGGTACATGAAACTTGTCCAAGGACTTGCACAACCTAAGTCGCTGAATGAGATCAAGAATGCGTTGATTGCAGATTTCAAGAAACCCAAGTCAGAGTCACAATGCATTATAGAGCTGAAAGAGATCAAGTATAAGGTATCCGAACCTATTTGGGAATTCGATGAGAGATTCAAGACCTTAACATGCCGATTGACTTTTCAGATCCTAGATGAGTAGAACAAAGAAAGTTTCATTGTTGCCCTCTTACCACACATCAGAGTTCGTATGATGCAAAAGAATATTGATTCACAGGTTGAGGCGTTGGAGATCACCATGAAGTTAGAATCGGCCCCTATGGGAGAATCCAACTTAGGTATGAGTCAAATCTTGAGTCAACTAACTAGTTTGTCTCTACAGGTCGAAGCTACAAAGAAAGACAAGGGAAACGATAAAAGAGAAGACATCTGGTGTGTCAGATGTAGATCAAAAGGCCATGACAAGGAACACTGTCCCCTATTTCATGAATACTTGGCCTCTGGAGCTCCGAGCCCTTTAAATAAAGTCGCCCTACCCTAGTGTGAGGTATGCAGAAATAGACATCGCCCCGGTGAGTGCTATTACATGCAAAAATATGTTTAGACACCCACAAATTTGTATTGCATGTTCTGTAAGTCCATAGGGAACGATGATAGGGATTGTAGGGATTATGACCTCATGCATGAAAGGTCAAGAGACATATACATAATTCAAGGTGAAGTACAACAAGAAGGAAACACTACGTAATATAAATCCCCTGGGAGAGGAAACTTCAATCCTAGCGATGGATTCAGAGGACGAGGAAGAGGAGGAAGTATGGGTCGAGGCCGAGGATAGGTCATTTGTTACAACTGCACACAACCACGACACTTGTAAAGGGATTGTCAGAACCCTTGTACCACTTGCAACTACTGCAACTATTTCGAGCATGTCATCGAGGAATGTCCAACATTGCTGGCTAAACTTAAAGAGAAATGGGGACCTCAGCAGAACCTGCAGGTGCAACTGATATATGCTGAACCTCGCGGAGAAGACCCTAGAGTTGATGTTATCACTAGTGGATGAACTTTTACAGGAGAAGACATATTGACCCAAGGAAAGACTACAAAAGACTCAAGAGTCAGGAAAGCTACAGAGAAGACCCAAAATTTTGATGCAAAGAAAGAAAGAAATATATTTGAAGAGGCAAGAAAAGAGTTCAAAGGAGACCAAGGTTCTTCATAAAAGACATGGCCAAAAGTAAGAGAATATGGAATTCCTCTGGAATTCGACCAGTCTGCTTCACCAAAATAAGGAAAAGTGGTAACAGAGCTCATGGAATTTTTATATACTTGTATTAAGTTGATTTAGGATGAGAGCATTGTACAAGAGATACAAAATTTAATCAGAGAGTATGAGATAGGAAGGATAGATCCCTTACTTAATAAATAATTACATAAAATATCCAAGAAGAGAAGGAAAAATAAGGAACTACACTTGAATGCTCAGATAGGAGAATATGATATAGACTATGTGGTCCTCGACTCAGGGTTAGAGTTTAATGTCATGACGAAGCAAACCTGTGCATTGATGGGAAAACTAAAGTTGATCTATTCCCTTATCAGACTTAGGATGGATAATCAACAAGTTGTAAGCCCCTTTGGAATATTGGAACATGTCCCTGTGGACATCGACAGAGTAAGAACGTTTTCATATTTTGAGGTAATTGAGATAGTTGATGGCAACTTCCCTCACCCTGCATTGTTAGGAATTGAATGGGCTTTCAATAATTCCATTGTGGTTGATTTACAGAAAATACGTATGACGTTTGAAAGAGATGGCCTTAGGGTCATTGCACCTTTAGATCTAGATTAAGGTCAATGATACACATAACCTATCAGAGAAGAAGACCACACATATGGACTGGAAAACATATACAAATTAACATCCAGACAACAGGATTATATTAATCCTATGGCCGATGGAAACCTAAGCTGGAGAAGTGACAATGCATGTTCATCATATTCAAAAGAAGCACTGGAGAACCGACAGAACAAAATGTATGAAGTATCTACAAGGAGATGTGCTAGATTAACCAGAGATGTTTCCTAGATCGACACAACAGTAAGTAACTTACCCACTTTCGATGGTCTGAATCCTTTAGAAAACTTCTTGTCAGAATTCGAAGCAAGTGTACCAACACAACAAAGATTTTTGGAAATGGATGAGGCCTTGAAAGCAACACCAACAATATGGTGGGGGACACACAAAAAGAACATTACAGAATGGGTACAATGCCGTACCTTGATGACCGCGCGGTTCTCAACACAAGTGGAAGGCTCTAAAGTTTGGTACACAGGTAGAAGATGCCCAAGATACCATGTGCGAAGTTGCGAGGAAGCATGGAGAACCATTCCTCAAGACCAGTGGGTGCACAAGTCAATTAACAAGATAGACACAACCCCTATCAACTGGTACCTTCAAGTGGAGCTATGCCTCATCACTGCAGATTGGGAAGGTATGACTCCGAATTTTGTAACCACCTTCTCATTTGAAGGTCAATATCCTTCAGTAGACCAAGCATTACAGATTGTGAGACATAAAGGATTTGAGGAGGCCTCTAGCCCCCCTTTGTAACAAGAAAAGGATGAATGGACTGTGCCTCTCCAGAAACTGCAAGGTTGTTACAACATCAATGCTGATAAAGACGATGATCCTAGGAAGGTGAACATCGCTGAGACATAAGGCCAGAGAGATGTGGAAGGACCAGGAGTTGAGCTACCATTCATTGGACAACCGATCAAGATCAAGAAAGTCAATATTGGAATAGAGAAGACACCAAAGCTTGCAAATGTTGGATATTATTGGGATGCTGCTACTATTGACAAGATAACAGAGTTACTACATGAATATCAGGACTTGTTTCGGACCAAGTTCACTGATATGAAGGGAATTAAAGGGCCTATGGGAGATATGAGTATCCCTTTGAAACTAGATGCAAGACCAGTCAAACAGAGACCATACATATTGAACCCTAAATATAAGGAGAAGGTGAAGATTGAGCTCGACAGAATGATGGAAGTAGGGATTATAGAACCTATTGAGGAGTTAGAATGGATTAGCCCTATGGTGGTGCAAGACAAGAAGAAAGCAGAGATTAGAATCTACATAGATCTTAGGAAGGTGAATGATGCTTGTTTGCATGACCCTTTCCCTACACCATTCACTGACGAAGTGTTAGACAATGTGGGAGGCCAGGAGGTATGTTCTTTTACAGATGGATTTTCAAGATACCATTAGATATGGATTGCCAAGGAAGATTGCCACAAGACCACATTTGCAACAGAATGGGGATCCTACCAGTATACAGTGATTCCATTTGGATTGAAGAATGCCCCAACATTTTTTTCCAGGGTGGTGGTCGAAGCATTCAAGGATTTTCTTTATAAATTTCTAGAAGAATATTTTGATGATTGGACTACTTTTAGTTTATTGAAAAATCATATTGAATGTTTAAGGCTAATGTTGGAAAAATGCAGGCAATGTCAAATTTCCTTGAATTGAAGAAGTGCATCTTATTTTCACCATTTGGAGTGCTATTAGTTCATATTGTATGCAAGTAGGGATTGTTGGTCGATCCATCTAAAATTGTCATTATAGTTGATCTACCCCCTCCTACTTCAGTCAAATAGCTGCGCACTATGCTGGGACATACTGGATATTATAGGAAGTTCATTAAAGGATATGCCCAGATTACAACACCCATGGAGAAGATTTTGAAGAAAGACTGTCAATTTCACTGGACAGGGGAGTGCCATAAGAGCTTCGACACATTGAAACAAAAAATGGTTACTGTGCCTATTCTAGTTTTCCCAGATTGGAGCAAGGAGTTTCATGTGCATGTCGATGCGTCTTCTATTTACTTAGGAGAAGTCTTAGCAAAACCTGGGGAAGGCGATATTGACCATCCGTTAAAATTTTCTAGCAGGAAACTATCGACAACTGAGATTAATTACATCATCACTGAAAGAGAAGGGTTATCCATAGTGTATGCACTGCAGAAATTTCGCCACTACTTGTTGGGAGGACACTTTAAAATGTTTACTGATCACTCCGTGTTAAAATACCTAGTCAAAAAGCCAATGTTGGGGGGGAGAATATGTAGATGGCTTCTGCTATTCCAAGAGTATGATTTTGAGATCGTAGTTAAGCTAGGAAGAATGAACAAAGGTCCTGACCACTTGTCAAGGTTGGAACATGGCGAAGAGCTGACTAGTTTGGAGGATGCACTACTGGATGCACAGTTATTGTCCATTACAAAGATTGATGACCACTTCACAGAGATAGTCTAGTTCCTATCAACAGGAATGACACCTGGTGAGTATACAATTCCCTAGAAGAAACAACTAGTAGTGCGCGCTGCAAACTTTTCACTTATAGTTGGACAGTTATACAAAATGGGACCTGATGAGATATTGAGAAGCTGTGTTATGGAGGTAGATCCACCATTGATCCTTACTGAATATCACAAAGGAATCGCTGGAGGACACTACGCATGGAAATAAACTGCACAGAATGTTCTTAGAGCTGGCCTTTGGTGGCCTACCTTACACATAGATGATAAAGACTATTACAGAGCCTGCGATGTATGCCAAAGAGTTGGGAAAATGCCAAGAAGAGATGAAATTCCCTTAGCACCACAACTGAACCTACAAGCATTTGAGAAATGGGCCATTGACTTTGTGGGACCTATAAACCCACCAGGCAAGCAGACAGGAGAAAGGTACATCATTACTGCGACAAAATATTTGACCAGATGGCCGAGGCAAGAGAAGTTAAGGACTATAGTGCAACTACAACTGCACACTTCATATTTGCTGATATCATAACCAGGTTTGGATGCCCAAAGATCCTTATGAGTGATCAAGGCACACATTTCATAAATAAAACCATTGAAGCCTTGACCGATGAATTTTCAGTTCATCATCAGAAGAGCACACCTTACCATCCACAAGCAAATGGGATAGTTGAAGCATTCAACAAGATCCTGGAGACAACGCTTATGAATATTTGCAGTGTTAATAGAGATGACTGGGATTTAAGAGTACAAGCGGTACCGTGGGCCTATATAACCACTTGTAAGAAGTTAACAATGCAGACCCATTTTAAGTTGGTGTATGGTCTCGAAGCTGTTGTCCCAATGGAATATTTGGTACCAAGCCTAAGAATTTTTGCCTTTACAGATATGGATGACACTGGCACTGTTCGAGAAAGGCTTGCACAGTTGATCGAACTAGAGGAAGACATATTTATTGCAGTATTCCATCAGCAGGTATAGAAGGAAAGAGAGAAGGCCTACCATGACAGACACATTAATAAGAAGGAATTTAAGCAAGGTGATTTGGTATTGGTATATGACAGTAAATTCATGAAGCATCCCGGAAAGTTTAGAACGCATTGGCTCGGGCCTTATGAGGTCACCTATGTTATAGAAGGAGGATATGCGCAGTTGAAGACTTTGAATGGAGAATGAAGGAAGGTTTGGTGAATGGGAGCCGATTGAAGTTGTATTATGAAAACCAGCTTCCTTGCAACTCTCAATAAAAGTATGAGGAAAAGGGTCTAGCTACCAGGTGCAGTTGAAACTGGGTACCAGACACATAAAAGATAGTCTGCACAAGGAAGGAGAGGAGGCATAGAGCAGAAAGAAAAGGATACACTGCATAGTCTAAGGTCGAAGTAAAATAGAAAGGTCATATCTGAAGTGCCTCGGGACGAGTCACAAGTGAGTGTTGGGGGACTATTGTCCCTTGGATATGAAAGAAAGTGAAGATCAAGGAAGAAAAGGAAAAAATGTGAACAACGTGGAAGACACAATGACTGTTACTGGGTCGAAGTGAGCAAAAGAGAAGAAAAGACAGAGCGAAGTAAGATAAAGCAAGTCGTTGGACGAGGAGATCGAGGATGAGAAATCAATAAGAAAGAAGGATCATGGACATATCAGCAAGAGGAAAAATCCACCATTGGATGCTTTGGAGCACTGTGCAAGAAGGAAGGAATGACAGGCTGGCGAAGCCTTGAAAACATGGTTCAAGTTAACCTAGGGTTTTGGTATCTAGGGTTTTTGACACCTAGGTTTCGACCTAAGGACGTAAGTGAGCTATTGTAATGTATAAATAGAGGTCTAAAGGACCTGGAATGGGTTGGTGTTATGATTGTTTTTGTTGTCTTTGTCATTGTGTGATCAAGTGAGTAATATTGAGTGAGAGATAACTACTTCATACGAGAGCCTTGTGTATTGTAATATCTTCAGCTGGGTGTGAAGATCAACCCTGCAGCTAGGTGCACAGGGAGGGGAGAGATAGCGAGGAGAAGAGAGAAGATCTGGTAGATGAGAGAACAGACAAGAGCAGTATGCTTCATCTTAATATATTATAAAGCACAGTTCTGTGGATGTAGCCAGGGTAGAGAGAGGGTTAACCACGTATACCTTGTGCAGTGTGTGATTGATGCTATGTTCTTTTTCCTTTGATATACTGCTATTGCATTACTGTGTTAGATCTAATAAATAGTTGTGTGGAGTAGATCTAAGATGATAAGTGATATATGCATGCTGTACTGTTCTAGTATTAGATCCACTTGATATTCCCCTTGGTTGTAGAAATCTCTGTCATGCAACCCCCCCATAGCTGCTTCGGGTGAGACTGCATCTGCTTCGCAGGTGTTGCCAAAAGGGCTAGTAGTTAGGGCTTGTTGGTGCGCTCTTGGAGCTGAACCCTGGGTCTACCCCTGTGCCAACACTCCCTCATGATTTGTAAAGTGATATAAAATTTTAACCCCTCCAATTTAAATCGTGGCACCAATTTTGGATGATGCTTACGATTCAAACTCACGCTTTACATGCACCATATCTGAAGGATCGACCCTCATGTTTCAACCTCATGCAAATCATGGAATCAATTTTTAAATGCTCACTCAACAAAACTCTTATCGAGATCTCAGTCAATGGACCCCAATGTGCACTTTTTCTTTAAGAAATGATAATCAGCTCCTTAGATTTTTGTTGGCTCCTTTCACTGTTCTACGATCAAACGATGGATCTTCCTTTACGTTGGCTGGAAGTCTTTGCATTTTTCACTTTGAATGATTTCTCTCAGTCCTCACGCTCTTCCATGAAATTTCAACCACCATATTGCTCACGACCCTCTTTCCTAGCTCACAACTCAACAAATTATGAATGATGCTCCTTGAACTCGTGAAGGGGAGTGCTAATTCTCCTGTGCTATGGAAGGGGGGGCCTTGAAATTCTCTCGTAGAGGTGAGGCATGAACACTAGTGCCCTAGCGTGCTTGGATTCAAACCAAGGGAGCGCGAGGCAACCAGATTTTTTAAATCTCGTAAGAGTGAGAGGGATCAACGCTCCTCTCACACTGCATGGGAGCACTCGATGTCCCTACTCAATTAATTTGAGATCTTTCCCTTGGATCTCAACTCAGAGAGCTAGATCTCCAATGTAGCTCTGATACCAACTTAGAATATGAGAAAACAACACACACAGGTGAGGCTACACTCACAATCTCTTATTCTTGAATGAAGACTGATTACATCATTATATAGGAAATGAATCTACTTAGTTGGTTACAACAAACCACATAAAACTAGAATCTACATTAAGTGAAGTAGAGTTCAACTACGCAACTGACTCTTGCAACTAACTCTTGCTCCATTATTTCCAAGTGTATGTGGATGATTTGTTTCTCATAGGTGTAGAGGAGTTTATTGCAAGGTGGAAAGCATAATTATCTACAAAGTTCGAGATGAAGGACATTGTCTTGATGCACTATTTCTTGTGCTTAGAGATATGGAAGGTATCGGGGGAGATCTTCCCTAGTCAAGGGAAGTATGAAGTGGAGACCTTGAGGAGAATTAAGATGCAAGACTGTAGACCGATGGATACACTTATGGTTACCAATCTGAAGAAGTCTATCACTTCAGATTCAAAGTTGGTGGATCCCAGGATATACATTCATTTGTAGGGTCCTTGATGTATTTTTTAAACACCAGGCCAAATATATGTTTTGGCTAGTTGTGAAGCCATTTGGCTTCGCAAATTGCTTACAGGTTTATTTGATCAGGATTTGGAGCCTACAATGATATACTACAATAATCATAGTTGTATCAAACTCTTTTATAATGCAATATTCCATGACAAGTCTAAACACATTGAGATCTGGTATCACTTCATTCGAGATGGGATAAAAAAGGGAGTAGTCAAGCTTTAGTATGTTTCCAAAAATGAGCAGGTTGCAGATATTTTGATCAAACCCTTGGTTAAAGGGAAGTTTATGTTCTTTAGGGAAAAACTTGGAGTGGTGCAAAATACCTTCCTTGCTAAGAGAGAGTGTTGATGTTTGTAGCATCAAACATGTACTTACACACAGGTCTAAGTTTCTAGATGTGTGGAAGTCATCGAAATACTTCTACCTTGATACTTTACTTTAATTAAAGGAATTATTAAAGTAAAGTTATTTTATTAATTAGTTGATTTTATTTAAATATTTTTTTTAATAAAATAATAATAATAATAATAATAATATATTTTTAAGGTCATGACCAAGCCAGACACCAAATTGGTGTATGAGACCCCCTT
Source organism: Picea sitchensis (assembly GCA_010110895.2). Lineage (NCBI taxonomy): Eukaryota > Viridiplantae > Streptophyta > Pinopsida > Pinales > Pinaceae > Picea > Picea sitchensis. Next base: position 16,711 of record SNQJ01S0047115.1, on the reverse strand, counting down.
GTTTGTGGGACAAGATACCCACTCTGCCTAATGATTTGACTGGTAAATTCTACGGAGGTATACATACCCTACCCCCCTCTGGATTTGAACTTGTGACCTCTTAGGAGGAAGCAAGTAATCTCAACCATCAATCACTTTGGATATTATGGTTAGGTCACAAATCAAGATTATAAAAGAAAGGCTAGAGTAAATAAGGAAGTTTGGTTGAGTGATTTGAAAAAGAGAGCAAAGAACATTTTTTTCTCAAGGAGATCTTGGATAGGTGGAAGATCTAGAGATCAAGTCAGGGAGAAGAGAGAACAAAGGTAATCGTAAGTAGCTTCAACAAATTGGAGCCACAACAACAGGGTCACATCGTACAAAGTTTTCCATACATTATTTGAGTGCGTGTACACATATTTCAATGGAGATAGCCATGTACACACAAGTTTTCTTAAGGAAAGGCACATACATCTCTAGAAATGTGAAAAACTGAGGTTGTACAATAGATCATAAGTTGCTAGGTTTTGTAGGTATTGTCTATAGTTTTATGTATTTCCTTATGGGTAATTTTCTCAGGTACATGAGCCCTTGTAAGATTTGAAATTATTTGAAGTTATTTGAATGATAAGCTTAGTTGATGGGAAGAATATCTTTGTGTATTGTGTGTGGGATTTTGGTTCCCAATATTGCTTCCACACTATTTATTTGAGTTAATTATTCCAGCAAGTGTATTTTGTTTTGTGAGCTACTAATTTGAGTTATAGTAAGGAAATCACTAGATAACAAAATACCTAGGTGTCATAGTATGGATTTCAACAACATTCAACTCTTGCATTCTTATTTATGTCTTTTAGAAATGCTTGTTTGAATCTATCAACATAGGATTGTAGATGATTGTTTTAATATTAAACAATTATACATTTTGCAGCCATTTACTCATATTCTTGTCTTTATTCTCAACAAACTAATTTAATGGGTCATTGACAAGAGCATGTGTGGTTTTGTGTTTTCTTTTTGGTTACTATTAGTCAAGTATGGACACATGCATTTTCATCTTAGATTAGTTGCATTTCATTTTTAGTTTAAGAAAAACATCAATGGTAGACTCAGTCGAGTTGATCCATTTTCATGTCTCAACCTTGTATTTAATGTTAAGTTATACCATGTGGAATATCTCTCCTTTCATCCCAATCTATAATTGTCCACATCCCACACAAGTTATACTTCTCCTCATTACTTCATGGAAAAATTATACACTTCAAACACTTAGTCATTTTCATGACTCGAGTCATGTGGAAAAGCCTTGTATTAAGTTCATTCTCTGAGCTCCGCATGAAGTATTTCCCCCACATTTTTCATACATATACACATCACTTGTCCCACATGAGATGACGCTTGTATATTTGTGAGTTATGTTTTATGCGCAAGAAAAAAACTTGACATATGACCACATTTTTCCAAAAAATCTTTTCTTGGCATTTAACTATTACTGCACGACTCTATTCCTCTCCATAGTAGTGTCCCATACTTAGCCTATTCTTGAATCATGTCTCAGGAAAATAAATCAACATATTTTCATTTTTCCATAACACTCCCTCTCGGCATTAAATTCTTCGCCACACCTTTTCCCTCATGAATTTTTCCAACATAATTTCCATACCCTGCTCTCTACCCCATAGTATGTACTTATACAATTCCCAAATCATATTCCATGTAGAGAACTTAACACAAGAATTTCTTTGTATGAACTGTTTTTCTGCATAACTTTCTCTTCATTTCATGCCTTCCACGTGACTCATTTCTCTGCATGGCTCACTCCTTCACAAGACTTGCATATTTTCCTTCCTATTGCACTAAATTTACCATACTTAGTGTTTCTATTACTAGGAAACCATTCATGATTTTCATTCTCGAGGTAATTTATGGTGCATTTATGATGTTATGATTCACAAGGAAAATACGCTTTGTAACACCCTGTTTCCCCTAGTTTGTAAATATAGCTATATTAGTCAAGAAACTATAGCAAACTCAAAGGTGTGAATGTTTATTTTGATGGACCTTTGTATAAAAGGTCGATGAATGTAAATTCTGTTATTTTAATAGAAAATGGATACATGGTGCATGACTGCTAGAAAGGGGATGTGCTAAGAGAGACCACGAATGCTATGAAAAGATGGTGGAGGGGACTAGGAATGGTTGTGTTAACCTCCATCGAGCCAACACTTTGCTGGATTTAATTTCTTAGGATCAGAACAAACCTCTGACCCGGGAATGAATTACAATTAGGTTGGTAGGTGGGAATACCTCCTCAAGAGTTAATGAGGGGATGGGGCAGATCGTCCATCTGTAAGGCTTCCATACCTGACCACGGACTGTGAATTCGGGCCACACACAATATTTTGTGGAAAGGAAAGAAAGGAAAGCATGGGGGTTAGGAAGGAAATCGATGAAAAGTGCAGAGCCAAGAGACAAAACTCTCAGATTTGAGGAAGAAATGTTAAAAGAGTGTGTTCTGATCGTGGGAAATAGAGACTAAGTCGAGAGAAGGAGAGTAATCTTCGTCCTATCTATTTATGTGTCAGAAGAAGAGATTCAATATGAAATCATCGTTGTCTATCTCGGGGGTGTCTAGTGGTAAATCTGTTAGGAGTGACTGAGCCTATGGTTGGGTGGAAACATGCACCCCTTCCAACAGTCGCTTCACGTTATCTGGTTCTAATAAGTGTTTCCATACTTTATGTGTTGAATTGGGAATTAATAGTTGTATGCATGTATTTACTTATCTATAAATGGTTCTGCATTGAAAAAGGTTAAATTATGTATATACATTGGTTTCCTTGAGGACTTATGCTTCTGATTTTCCCGTATGCTCTAGTTTAACTCTCGAATGTGTTTTCCCTAGTGAGCTACCTCACAGCTCCAAAATCAGAGCAAGCCTCTTGGCACTGCTACTGTCTCGGTAACCTCATGAGTTTACACCGCCTAGTTTTAGAATTTAAGTTTCCGCGAACTAGGAAGGCGTTTCCTTCAAACCAGTAGTCTAAGAGACCTTGAACTCGTGCCCACGGTCTTAACTAAAACCCAGCTAAGAGTAGAGTGGACAACCCGAGAGTCATATGACGGTCCATGTGACCTAGGTCAAGGAACCCTACGCTAAGCCCGAAAGGAGCTAGTTCAAAATGGTTTCAGAGTTTTGGGAGTTCAACGTATGGAATGTCAAACTTCACAATAGTCAAAGTTACCTGAACTCCCTGAGTAACAAGAGACATAGATGAATCAAGAACCTGGCCGAGGAGATGAATGTCAACCATTCATTGGGAGGAAAACCTATCTCAGTTGTTAGAATGACCCAAAGACCCACTAGAATTAACAATTCAAACACCATCCGCTCGATTAGATCGATGGTTGGAAATCATTATGGATCGTGAAGGTGAAATTAGTGGACATGCTTGTTAACAACCCGCAATCAACCAACATCATTGATATCATTGGAGATGGAATATCAATGACCATAATTAGACAAAGTCGGGTGAGCACTTCCCATATTGAGGAGAATGGGCCCCGCAATCGATGTGAACCGTTGATCTATGAACAAAGATCGATGGTGGGGAATCATTATGGAGTGCGGAGGTGAAATTAACAGACGTTCTAGTTCACAGCTTGCAATCAACCAATTTCATTGATCTCATTGGAGATGGAATATCAAGGACCATGATTAGATAGAGTCGGGTGAGTACTTCCCAGATTGTGTTTATTAAGCCCTGTAATCACTGTGAACCGTTGATATATGAACGAAGATCAATGGTGGGGAATCATTGTGGAGAACAAAGGTGAAATCAACGGACATGCTAGTTCACAAGCCGCAATCAACCAACATCGTTGATCGCGTTGGATATGGAAGATCAATGACCACTATTATATAGAGTCGGGCGAGCACTTCCCAGATTGTGGATATTGGGCCTCGCAATTGCTGTGAGCCATCGATCTATGAATAAAGATCGATGGTGGGGAATCATTACGGAGCGCGAAGGTGAAATTAGCGGAAGTGTTAGTTCACGGCCTGTAATTCACGAACGTCGTTGATCTTGTCGGGATGGAGGATCAACGACCATGATTAGACCGAGTTGGGTGAGTACTTTTCTAATTGCAGAGATTGATCCCTCTGATAAAGAGTGAGCACATTGGAGCCCCTAAATCACTATGAAATGTTGATCGATGAACAAATCAGTATTCGCCGGATCATGACCGTGAAAACCTGAGGGAGGATGAAAGGCGATCAGACCGGAGCGATGAGGGAATTTGTCACCCCTGAACCAGCTATGTGTCAGCCCTTGGCACACATATACCTCACCCATGTGGTTGGTGAAATGACTGGGATTCTGGAAGTCCAGGACTTCGGACTCCGGAGGATTCGAGGTGCTTCAAAAATTCCTGAAGTGTTGAACTTCCACAGTAGATCCTGGCCGTTAGCATATGAAGGCACGTGGTATTAGATCATTGACTCCAGAGAATAACACTCCCGAGGAACACGAGGAGTGAAGTTATGAAGTGTCAAATTCCATCAGAACCGTCCGTTGGGAGGGGGACATGTGGCACTCAATCTGTAACTCCAGGTATAGAGTACTTCGAAGGAAAAGGGAGTTGGAATGTTTGAAACTCCCAAACGCTGAAGTCCCGAAGTGGATCACAACCATTTATCCTGAAGGGATGCATGACACTCGATCTATAACTATGGGTATGGAGTACTTCGGAGGAAAAAGGAATTGGAATGTTTGAAACTCCTGAACGTTGAAGTACCAAAGTGGACCACAACTGTCGATCGCGAAGGGATGCATGGTGTTCAATATGTAACTCCGGGTACAGAGTACTTCAGAGGAAAAAGGCATTGGAATGTTTGAACTTTGAAACTCCTGAACATCGAAGTCCTGAAGTGGACCACAACCGTCGATCACAAAGGGATGCGTAGTGCTCGATCTGTAACTCTGGGTACAAAGTACTTCAGAGGAAAAGGGTGTTGGAATGTTTGAAATTCTTGAATGCCTAAGTCCCAAAGCGGACCGCAATCGTCGATTACGAGGGACATGTGGTGCTCGATATATAAATTTGGGTACATAGTACTTCACAGAGAAAAGGGTTTGGAACGTTCGAAACTCCCAAACGATGAAGTCTTGAAGTGAATCAAGACCGTTGAAATCCCTGAGGACACATAGCGTTGGATTGTGAACTTCAAAGATCTGCTACTCTGGAGGATTTGGGCGGTGGTTGTCTTGGCATCTGTTTCCTTTGCATTTGGTCATAACCTGTGGCCATATGTAAGTATATAGGGATGGAATAACCCGAAGAACTTGGGAAGAGGAGATCTTCCCACTTTGAGCTCAGTTCAGAGCATGGAAACCCTGGCTGAGAAACTCTAGAAGAGAAGAATGGTATATAGACCTAGAATGAGGGTATTAATTTTCTTAATAAAAATGAAATTTTTATGCCCCACTATGGGTGTGTTACAAATTCATATCAGAGCATGGTTACAACACTTGTCCTTCTTGGGCTCATGGTGTAACACCCTGTTTCCCCTAGCTTGTAATTAATCATAAAATAGGATTACCATGCTAAGGCATGTGGATAATGTAAATGTGTTATTGTTAAACTGCCCATAAATGAATTTTGGGGGAGTGAAGCCTTGAATTACGAGCCATGATATCTCTAGAGGAAAGAAATCAATTAATGAAGAAAGGACAAGTGGTTGAATTATCAACCACCCCCATGAATGGAAGCATGGTCTAGCTGCAGGATGTCAACTCGAAGTACCACAAAGACCTACAGACCCGAGCTTCCTTCTGACAGAAGGAACAAGACAGGTCAGAAACCTTCTAGAACTGAGAGCAGATTTATAGAAAGCTTTGGAACATGTAAGACACAACAAGAGACATGAGGCGAGAAAAATCTTGTAAGGGATATGCATGAACCCAAAGGAAGTACAGAGAACACGACATGAGGGACCGAACGAGAGCTTGATGCTGGGGAAACATCTAATAAACCTCGCAGGGTCGTTGAGACAGAGAGAGTCTCTATGAGAGATGTTGTAAACTCCCTATTGATATCATGGCTTGGCACGGGGGTGGCCAGAGTGTTAAGAATGAATGCCTCTGAGCCTATGGTTGGGTGGAAAGGCACACACCCACAGTCATTTAGTTGGATGCAACTTGTAATAGATAAGTATTCACATACCCTGTGAAATTGAGCTATAATTATGTAATGAAATGGGATATACTGTGAATGATCGAGGGGTGTATGTTTTCTTAATGGTTATACTGTATCTCTTTATTCTTGTTTAGATTGTGTATTTAAGAAAGTATGGAATTGTCTTATTTGTACACGTAAATGTCTGAGCCCTGTGGTGGCTTAAGTTAAAATAAGAGGAATATGAGTTCATTGACCTTGGGAACAGTTACCCTAAGTCTCTGGGAGGACAAACTCTATTAAACTTAGGAGAGGTAGTGCAGATATGCACAAAATCTCTATAGAGCATGCAAAGACTGAGAAATCCTCAAGTTCTAAAATTGATTAAGGAGCGCAAGGGGTGTGTAGAAGACCCTTCTAAACGTTAAGTTCATGAGAAAGAGCACAAAGCTATTAAGCCTTTCATAGATAACAAAGATCAGGGAGAGTAGAGAGGTCGAAGTATTAAAGGGGATGGTTCCTTTGTTTGGGAAGACGAATGGACAAAACCTGTTCGGAAGAAGCCATGGTCCGTTGTGACTGTTGGATACAGGAAAGACCACGAGAGTTAACCCTTGGATTCATTTGAACTTCAGGATTTTGGAGAATTGAACAAGTTCTTCGTAAGGGAGGAAAAATCCCCGAATTTCTAAAGTCCCAAAGTTAACTCTGAACCTTAGAACTGAGGATGCCCGAGAAACATATCGACCGTTAGATCTAGGAAGTAGATGATAGTCAAGTTACCCGAACTACTGATGACTTAAGAATATGACAGCGAAGATGGATGTGAGCCATTTAATGGGAGGAGAGGCCATCCCGATCATCAGATCGACTCAAATAATCACTAGATTTACTGAATCAAACACTATCCGCTCGATTAAATCGACGATTGGGAATCATTGCGGAGTGTGAAGGTGAATTTAGCAGATCTACTAGTTCATTTCCCACAATCAACCCACATCGTTGATCTCATTAGGAATGGAAGATCAATGAATAGGATTAGACTAGAGTCAAGCGATCACTTCCCATATTGCGGAGGTTGGACCCCACAATTACTGTGAACCATTGATCGGAGGACACCTCGGTATTGGTTGGATCATGACCGCCAGACCTTGAACCATTGTGATATGGATGGTTGTGAGCCCCTTAGAAAATCCATGGAGTAACGAAGTCCTTCGTTATCATCAGTCTGAGAGAATCGAAAAGCTAAGAAGAGACAACGTTTTCAAGAGAAAAGGCGAGACCCAAGATAGTCGGGCTAGCAAGAGGAATGAAGACTGAGGCCTTTGAACATCTAAAAAACTCTTCCAAGTCGAAAGAAGTTAAAGTATCAAGAGGAGGAGTGAAAACAACCTTCATATCGGTTGTGGGGAGAAGCCTGGAACATTAGATCAGCGTCGAGGGAAACAGAGGAGAAGCGTTGAGAAGGAACAGATCCTAACTATCGGATTTGAGTGAAAGGGGACGATATTCATCCGATCTAAGGTAAAGTGCACGAGTGTTAACCTTTGTGTGCACATGAGGATTGACTGGCCAAAGTCCCGAAGTCTCGAAGAGACTTGGGACTGTTCATCACCAAGAGGGACAAGTGGTGCAAGATCCACAACCCTTGAGCGAGAGCTTGTGGTCAAGGAGAGTTTGAAATCGCCAAAGTAAATCTTGACCATTGGTTGGAAGGGGAGGTACGTGTCCACAGATCCAAGGCTCTAGGAAAAATCACTTCGAAGGTTTCAGTTGAGAGTTGAAACTCCCGAAACCCGAAGTCTAGAGTGAATATGGATCATCATATCCAGAGAGACGCGTGGCGACATATCATGAGCTTCAGGAGGGAGCAAAGGTTGAGAGTTGATATTTTCGAACCATGGAAATATGAAGTGAATTTCAGCCGTCCGATTTAGAGGGACACGTGGAAGAAATCTGCGCACTTCGAAGGAAGGATAAAGTTGAGTTTTGGGAACTCCGAAGACCCGAAGTAAACGTCAGTCGTCAGATCCAGTGGACATGTGGCGTAAGTCTATGGACTCTAGGTAAAGATTTGAAGTAGGTCTTGGTCATTGATCGCTAGGAGGGGTACATGTCAATAGATCATAATATCCAGGTGAATTCACTTTGGAAGAAACGAGAGCATAGAATTTTGAAACTTTCGAAGCCTGAAGAGCCAAAGGGCCAAAGTGGATCCCATCCATTGGCCGACAGGAGACACGTGTCATTATTCTAGATATTTCGGGAAAAACACTTCGAGTGTTTCAGTTGAGAGTTGAAACCCATGAAGCTCAGAGAGCCGGAGACCTGAAGTGAATCTGGACTGTAGATCCAAAAGGGCATGTGGCAAAATATCATGGATTCCAGGTGGAAGCACTCCGGAAGAATGAAAAGGAGAAGAGTTTGAAAGTGCCGAAGTTTCTAAGAAGAATCTTGACCATTGATCGGGAAGCAAGTTTAAGGCCATAGATCTCGTCTTGGTTGAAAAGTGTCGAAGTCCTAAGCAGGACCAGGGCCATTGATTTTGAGAGGACATGTTGCAAACAATCTTCCACTTTGGGAGAAATCACTCTAGAAGAAAGAGAGGGTATTGAACAAGAAATCCCAAAGGCTAGAGAGCCAGAGTTCATGTGAACCGCTTGATTGAGAGAGACAGGTGTCAGTATATATTCCACTCCGGGAGATAGCCACTGTAGATAAAACAAGGTTTGAGAGTTGAAAACTCCGAATGTTGAAATCCGGAAGAAAATCACGTCTGTTGATTTAAAAAGGAGAAGATCTGAGCCATCAGTTCAGGAGTACCATCAAGATCATGAGATCAAAGGTCCCATCGCATTGCGGGGATCGAAGGTGCGTGAAATTTAAAATGTTGAGGGTGGGCCGCAATCCACACCACGGTTTTGGAGAAAGGACACATGGAGGCTCGAGATGAATTGCGGGGTGAATCATAGTTTGGTTTCAAACCACCCTTGGCTATTCCCACAATTGCATGGTTATATGAGTTTATCTCCCAAGTTCATATCAAGAAAGGGGATTATCAGAAAAGGAGCTAGCACCCAGACTCTGAGATTTTCCAGGCACGAAGAGGAGGGTCGTGGGTACATTTAGACCCACACCAGGAAACCAAAAGGGTCTGTGTTTAATTACAAAATGAGACCATCAAGGTATCAGAGAGTCGTTTGGCTCCATAATCAAAGATCTTTGACTG